>WURV02177643.1:0-83620 GCA_011762755.2 Epimenia babai
GGCAAGGCGCCGAAACGAAGGCATAGCGGGCCTATTTCGAGCTTTCGGCAACGCCGCCATTCGACGTCGAGGGTTGTTCAGTGCTCGCGCGACTTCTCCGATGACCTGCTAGATCATTCCCGCCGAGCCAAGCTTCCATCGCACCCGCGCGAGCACAAGGGGGACGACGGGCTGACTCCACCCCGCCTGCTTGCGCATCACCGTCACCACCTCCTTGATCGTGGCGCGCGAGCCCACGTAGTCATCGAGCAGCAGGATCGACCCCGTAGGGACCGCGACATCAAAGTCGGGCGAGAAACAACCACGCACATTGTCGCGCCGCTGGTCATTGTTGTGGAGCTGCCCCTGGCGTGCCTCGGGCGGCGGGCTGTAGTGCAGGGCCTCGATGTAGGGCACGCCAAGCTCGTTCGCGACGAACTCCGCCACCTCCGCGCGACGATCCCAGGTCCGCGAGGGAACGGTCATCACGCAGCCGAAATCATGCGCGCGGCGGAGTGACTCCAGAGCCTCGGCGAGCAGCTCCATCAGACGTGGCGCGGGCATCTTGTCCGCCGCACGCCCGCGCATGAAGTCGGCAAACAGGCGGCCACGCATCGGACCATCGAGCAGGGCCAGCCCGGACTCCATCGCGGGTGAACGAAAGCCGGCGATCGGAATGGTGCGTGCGTCAAGCCAGCGCTCGGCCGAGATCGTGGGCTGCGCTGCGCCGCCGTGCTCCTCGACGTTCGGCGTCGGCGGGGCGCAGCGATCGCAGCGTCCACAGGCTTCGGCGTCCGTGTCACCCAGCGCTTGCCGCAGCGCCTGCATCAGGCACGCGGGCTCACCTGCCCCATACGCGAGCATCGCATCGAGCTCTTGGTTGCGAACGTCGAGCTGCCGCCGATAACGCTCGAGGTTGGGCTCGCCATCACGCCCCGTCCACACGTAGCACTGCTTGCGAGCGATCAGCGTCTTCTCGACGAACCCCTGCTCGACGAGCTCGGCCAAGACCACGGTCACCCGCGTGGGATGCAGACCCGTGCGCGACTTGATGGCCATGAGGCCGAGGGGCGGATCGGCCTGCTCGATCACCCGCTGCATCGCCGTGAAGTCCTCCACAGTGGGCTGCGCCGAGCGGATGAAGTAGCGCTGCACATCTTGGTCTGCGGGATCGAAGAGCAGCACCCCACGCGCGGCGTCTCCATCACGGCCCGCCCGTCCGACCTCCTGGTAGTAGGCGGTGATCGACCCCGGGACATCCACGTGCGCGATGAACCGAATATCGGGCTTGTCGATGCCCATCCCCAGCGCATTGGTGGCCGCGATCATTCGCACCGCGCCCGACGTAAAACCCTCTTGGAGCTGTCGCTTGCGCCCGGGCTCGAGTCCCGCGTGATAGGCCACCACGCCAAGATCGTTGGCGGCCAAGTACCCGGCCACGATCTCCGTCTGATCCCGCGTGGCGCAATACAGCACCGCGCAGCCCTCGACCCCTTGGAGCACATGCCATAAAGCCTCCAACTTCGCGGCGAGGCCACGCACGGGCAGCAGCCCCAAGGAGATATTGGGGCGGTCCATGCCTTGGCGCTGCACCGCCAGCGGCTTGCCCTCCGCGCCCAGCAGGGCGGCTACATCCCGCTCCGTGCGATCGTCCGCCGTCGCGGTGAGAGCCAGCACCCGCAGGTCGGGCCGCCGCTCACCGAACGCCACAACGGCATCGAGAATGCGGCGATACGACGGCCGAAAGTCGTGGCCCCACGTCGAGATGCAGTGGGCCTCATCGATCACCAGCAGCGACACGGGCAGCGACATCAAGAACTGAAACTGCGCGAGGTTGTCGAGCTTCTCGGGCGCCACGAACAAGATCCGCAGGCTCCCCTCGCGTGCCGAGGCGATGATCGCCTCATTTTCCTCATCGCTCTGATCGGAGTTGATCGATCCCGCCTCGACCCCGAAGCGTGCGTTGAGCTGGCTGACCTGGTCCCGCATCAGGGCCAGCAGCGGTGAGATCACCACCGTGATTCCAGGCAGGAGGCTCGCGGGTAGCTGGTACAGCAACGACTTGCCGTGCCCCGTCGGCTGAATGCAGAGCAGCCGCCCACCGTGCATCAACGTCGCCAGGGCCTCGCGCTGGCCAGGCCGAAACGAATCGAAGCCGAAGGTCTCCTTCAGACGGCGATCGAGGAGCGTCAGATCGAACTCGGTATGGGGCGTGTCGGACAAGGTGCCGACTATACGCTGTGGCGCGGGCACCGAGGCCCCAACCCGATACGCAATTCGTCGAGCCCGAGGCCTGCAAGATCGACCTCAAAGTGGCGTACGCTCTACCGACCATGGACGGCGAATGCAGGACATGTGGCGCGGCCCGCCAGCGAGGCCTTGTCTGCGCTTTTTGTGGGACACCACCGCGGGAGCTCTCCTCGACCGACGACGAAGCCCAGGCGCTGCGCGACTATCATTTTGCGCTCTCGAACGCCGCCGATGACGTCGCACGAAAGCGGCTGCTGCAACACGGCTTCATTCCCTCGTCGACCAAAGTGTTGATCGACGCGGGCCTGCGCATGCTGCCCTCGCTCGAGGAGGCGGTGGCCGAGAGCGAATCCGCGGGGCGACTGCAAGCGGTGATCTCGAAGCTTCGGATCACCACGACCGACAAGGAGAGTGAGCGCGCGGCCAATGAGCTGGAGCGACACCTTCGCCGATACCAACGCAGCGACCGGGTCGCGGGCTACTGGGTGATGGGATCCTTGCTGGCGATCATTGCCATGGTGGGCCTGTGGATCGCCTCCGACTGACCCACCACGGCCGACATCACTCCCCGTACTGGTCGGAGTAATCCTCGATCGAGGCGCTGATCACCGCTTCGGCGTGGGCGCGCCCGTAGACCGCGTCGATCGACACAGCGGACTTCTCCCCGGGTACGAGCTTGTACGTCGAAAAATAGTGACGGAGACGCTCGACCAAGATCTCGGGCAACGCCGCGATGTCATCGACCTCCGACCAGAGGTTGTCGTTCTCCAAGACGGCGATGATCTTGTCGTCCGCCTCGCCGTGATCGACCATTTGCAGGCCGCCGATCACTCGGGCGTTCAGCACGATCTCCGCGCGGTCGATCGGCCGCTCAGACACGACGCAGATATCCAGCGGATCGCCATCGCCGCGCAGAGCGTTCGGCGACAGAGCATTGACTCGCTCGGCGCAGTACGTCCGCGGCACAAACCCATAGATCGTCGGTGGCTGGGAGCTCGACCGCTGCGGCCGGTCAACACGAAGGAACCCCGTCTCTTTGTCGACCTCGTACTTCACGTGATCGAACGGAGTGATTTCGACGAACGCATGCACGAGCCGTGGCGGATTGGGACCCGCGGCGAGCCCATGCCAGGGATGCGGGCGCCAGCGGTAGTAGGGCTTAGGAAAGTCCACGGCGCGCACCATAGCCCCAGTGCGCGCCAAAGTGCGTCCCCACCCGGACGAAGCCGATCATCGCCTGCGGCGGGTGGATTCGCGGCGGTTTCTGAGGGCGCGCATCACGGCGCGCCGTTGTTGCTGTCGTAGACGGCGAGCGCATCGATGCTCGGCGACGGAAGCGTGGCCAGCGAAGTCATCGATCCGGTCCCCGTGTTTATGGTCACCACATCGCCACTCGCACCCGCTCCGTTGTCGGTGTCCATCCCGTACATCATGCCGTCCGCGTAGGCCATGCCCTTGACCACCCCTCCCACTCCGCCGAGCACGGGGCCTTCGGCGACCACACCGAACTCATCCACGAGATACAGGATGCCCCCCGATCCCGCAGGGGCAACATAGAGCTGGTCCGCGGCCGAGTCGTAGGCCAAGCCGGTTCCGAACGAGCTCCGCTCGGTCGCGACCGGGGTGACGAGTCCCGTCGCGGAGTCGATGAGCACGATGTCGTCCCCGCCCTCTGTCCACCCCACCAGTTGGTCACCCAAGAACGTGATGTCGGGCACCTGGTTGTGCGCGGTCCCGTCGGCTTCCACCAGCGAGCCCACCACCGTAAATGCACCCGTCTGCGTGTCGATGGTTCCCAGCTGACTGGCCGAGGCGGCCGCCGTCGCCGTCACTCCGTACAGCACACCGCTGGGATCGAATGCCATCCCCGTCACGCCCACTCCGATCGGCCCAAGCACGCTGTTCGTCGCCCCGTCGAGCGAAACCGCATAGAGCGATCCCGACGTAGCGCCCGAGCCATCCGCGAGGAAAATCGCAGGGAAGCATGCGCCCAGCGAGTCGGGGCAGGCGAAGCCGGCCTCGATGGCACAGGTCGCATCGCAGCCGTCGCCTGTGTCGGTTCCGCCGTCGTCGCAGACCTCGACCCCGTCCCACAGGATGCCGTCGCCACAGACCGCGATCTGACACTCATTGGTGCAGTCGTCGGTATTGACGTCGTTGCCATCTTCGCAGCTCTCGGCGGGGGCGCCGATGATCGAGTCACCACAGATCGTCGTACACACACTGGGCACCGCGCCATCGCAATACCAGCCCTCATCGATCAGACATGTGGCGCTGCACCCATCCCCATCACTTGCGTTGCCGTCGTCGCAGTTCTCCCCGGTTTCGATCGTCCCGTTGCCACACACAGCCTCCGACGGGCCGTCGGAGCTAGAGCCGTCGTCGAGGGTCGTGTCGACCACGGTTGTCGCCGAGTCGTTCGTTGTCGCCGAGACATTCGTTGTCGCCGAGACCCCAGTCGTCGTCGCGACCGCGGTGGTCGGAGATTCCGTGTCGCTGGCGTCACCTGTCGAATCATCGGAGACCATCAACCCCGAATCATCCCCGCACGCTACGAGTGTGCCCGCCAATAATGTCGGGACCGCGAATAGACAGAAGGCTTTCAAACGTAAGGGAGCAGGCACCACATCATCATCGCGCGCAGCCATAGCGGGTGCAAGGCATCAGAACCGCGTTGTGATCGAAGGACCGCCGCCATTGAGCCACTCGTAGTGTCAGAGCAGGGAAAACACCATCGGCTCTCCGTGGTCGCTACCGCTTGGGTATCTCGCTCGGCGGCGGCGCATGGTTGCCCTTGTCGGCCACCCCCGCCGAAGTCGTGAGTCGAGCCGACTTGCGGGCTCGCTTCGCAGACAGCTCCACGCCCACCGCATCAAAGCCATACTCATTGGCCACCGCCAAGATCGTGCCGTGCCCACAAAACGGATCCACCACGACTCGGCAGGCGGTGTGCTTCCGAAGAAACTCGCACGTCGCCGTGGCGGCGCTCATCGGCATTGCCCGCGCCCAGGTCATCACGCCGAGATCGGGCAGGACATCGGGCGTGGAGAGTTCTGGAGGCAGTCGCAGTCCACGTGAAAACGCGAGCCAATGACCGTAGGCGGGCCGACCAAACGTGGTGTTCCCGGGCGTCGTACGACAGACGACCTTGTGCCACAGGCAATGGGCACCCGCCTGCTCCGCTCCCCGCTGCGCGAGATAGGCCTTGTCGATCGTGCGCCCATCCACCTTGATGTCGGTCTGGTACATGACCACCACCGACTCGGCGGCGACCTTCGAACACGCAAGCGCCGTCACCTCGATGGCGAGCCGACGCCACGCCTCGAGCTCCATCGGCTTCATCTCCGACAGGTCGGGCACCGAGCTGACGATCGCGTGCTGAGGCCCGAGCTTCGCGTCCCGCAGCCATGCGATTCCATCGCCCGTGATTACCTCGCGACTCGCCACGTTCACCGCCGTGCGTACCCTACGCGACCACGGGTCGGGCCCGATCGCCCGCTTCTGGGCAGGACCACTGCGCAGGCAGCTCCGTCGAACAGCGCTCCAACAATTCGTGCCGTGGGATGCACTTTCGTCGCCAACCTGTCCCCTTCGGACACGAAAGTGCCTGGTGCGCCCCTTACTCACATTGAAATGCAATGTATTTGAGGACTTACAAACCTTTGAAATTGCTACATAAAAAACGGAACCTTGCCGTGGTGCACCGTTTACGGCTCGTTAGGCGAGTCGACACCGAGCGCGGGCCGAAGTAGTCGCTTCTTTCCGCATGCGTTCAAGCCTCGTGGCTTTGAAGCTAGCGGGAATTCTTCAGGAAAAGATCAAGAAATGTCAGAAGGTACGATCAAGCGTCTCACCGACAAGGGCTTCGGATTCATCGACACCGGGACTGGGAAAGACATGTTCTTTCACCACTCGAACGTCGAGGGAGTCAGCTACGAGCAACTCCGCGAAGGCCAGAAGGTCTCATTCACGGCGGGCGAAGGTCCCAAGGGACCCCGCGCGGAAAACGTCCGCGTCATCTAAATTGGCTCGCAGCGTGAGAGACGAACCCCCGCTTCGGCGGAGGTTTTGATCCGCGCCTTTTCGATGTTTGGGGGTTGTCGCTCGTTTGCGATGGCCCCCAAACTCATTTAAGGGCTACGCCCGCCACGGCCACAGGTAAAGTGCGGCCGATATGGACGAGCGAATCGTCGAGCTTGAAGTACGGGTCGCCTACCAGGACAAGGTCATCGCTGACCTCGACGAGGTACTGCGCTCCTTCACGACCCAAGTGCAGGAGCTGCGGCGGGATCTTGACGAGTTCAAGCAATCCGTCAAAGAGGGCCAGACCGAGATCGGCGGCGCCAACGAAAAACCGCCGCACTACTAGCGAGCGCGACGGCCTTCGATGATCTCGACGTTGGGCTACGGAAGCGTGCCCGCCGAGCGCATCTCGTCTTCGCGAGCGAGCGCGGCCTCGTACACGCCCGGGCCATAGAACTGGCGGGCCCACTTGCGAAACTTGAGCACCGACCAGTCGGATCGAGAAGCCACGGGTCGCATTCGGTAGACCTTGTGCTCCCAGATCTCGAGGTCCTCTTCGAGCGTCGTGTCGAACACGTAGGCGTACTTATCGAGGATGAGGTTCGTCAGCGGCTTGAGCGGCGTGGGGGCCACCCGATGACGCGCGACGAACCGAACGTTCTCGTCGTCGATGGGAGTGGTCGTGCAGTACGTCTGCGACCGTAGCTGAAGGTTGCCAGGCAGCGTCGACCACTGGCGGATGAGGCCAAGGCTGAAGCCCGAGCGCCACACCTCGATACGCGAGTCGATATGGGTCGGCACGCGCAGAAGGTCGAGCGCCCAGGGAATGTCGGGCAGCCCAAAGGCCTCCCGTCGGGCCCGCATCTTCATCTTCCACTTGCAGTGCGGGCCGTTGGTCTCCATCTCGAGCTCGGGAAGATCGTCCGTCATGAAGTGCATGACGGGCGAGTGCGAGATATCGGCGTCGTTCTCCCCAACGTCTTGGATCCGCGCCTTGAACTCCCAGGTTCGCTTGCGCCACGGCGACCACGACAGGTCGAAGTCGGGCTGGGCGGAGACCTCCCAATCGGGGTCCTCGCCCGTCTCGTGGAACCACACCAGCACGAGCCCGTCGATCTCTTGGACGGGCCAGCGACGAACCGCGGCCTTGGGCGGCACGGGGTCACCGTGCGCGGCCTTCATGCACTTGCCGCTCGTGCCATCGAACTCCCAGCCATGAAACGGGCAGCGAATGTGGTTGCCGACGACCTTGCCGCCGTAGCCAAGGTGCGCGCCGAGGTGCGGGCAGTAGGCGCTGGTGACATGGGCCTCACCGTTGTCCCCGCGGAACACGACCAGGTCGCGCCCCAACGCCTTGACCGGCTTCACAGCTCCGCGCGGCAGCTCGTCGGAGTCGGCCACCGCGTACCACCCCCGCGGAAACGGAAGCGAAGGAGCCGAAGATCGATCAAACAGAGGAAGCCGCGCACTCATATGCCACCCAACTTCGCAGCCCGAGCGCGACGTGACAAGAGGCCAGCGTCAACCCGCCCTAAACTATCGCGCCCGCGGCTCCGCGCGGGTTCTTCGGGCCGGCTCTAGAGCGCATCTCATAACCCCCGCTGCCCAGGGACGCCGTCAGCGGCGACCCTGGCAAGGCGCCTATTCGCAGGCGTACCGAGCGTACTTCAAGAATTGGCAACGCGGCCAGGGTTGTCGGGGGCGGTGTCCTTGGGCGGCGGGGGTTATGAGATGTGCTCTAGCCAAACTTGCGAACCAACGCCAGGATCTCATCGCCAAACCGTTCGATCTTGGCTTCTCCGAGCCCTGCGATGAGGGCGAGCTCTTCGGCGCTGCTGGGCTGCGCGCGCACGACCCCAGCGACGACCTTGCGGTGAAAGACCATGAACGGCTTCCACTTGAGCCTTCGGGCGGTGCGCCTGCGGAAGTTCTCCAGCTCGCGCGCCAGGTCACTCTGGGTGCGACCCCGTGCCTTCTTCTTGCCGCGCGTGGGAGCCTCACGATCCGCGGCCCAGATCGTGGGGTACTTGCGCCCACGCTCCACGAGCACACGCTGTGCCAGTAGCTCGCCGAGGACCGTCGCCACGGCAGCTTCTGGGAACTCCGCGAGGGAACCGTAGGGCGCCAGTCGATCGAGCCGCGCCGCGCGAACGTTCTTGGCTCGGCTTCCACGGAGGCCCCGAACGATCGTCATCTTGCCCAGCGGCTTGGCGATAAGTCCCATCATGGCCAGCGCAGCCGCTCCGATCTCCGAGCGCGCGGCCGCGGTCAGCTCGGGGGCCACCGCGGGGGGAGGACTGGCCGCCCCCTCGGTCGCCGCGGGTGCGGTCCCGTTGCAGACATCGCACTGGCCACAAGGAGAGGAGGTCTTCTCGCCGCCAAGGAAGTGGTCGCAGAGCACCTGCTGACGGCAGCGCCCTCCCTTTGCGTAACCGACCAACAGCTGGAGTGACTGCTCGCGATGCTCCTGAAGGCGCGCGCCCTTGGGCCCGGAATCGCCCTGCATCAAGCGGCGCTGGGTCATGACGTCCGAGGCACCGTGAAACAACAGACAGCGCGCGGGGGCGCCATCACGACCCGCACGGCCTGCTTCCTGGTAGTACGCCTCGATACTGCCCGGCATCTGAAAGTGCACGAGCACACGCACGTCGTCGTAGTCGATGCCCATGCCAAAGGCGTTGGTCGCCACGAGCACTCGAGTCTTGCGGTCGTCGAAGGCCTGCTGCGCCCGCTCTCTGGCGAGCTTGGTGCGCCCCGCATGGTAGTAGCCCGCGGTCATTCCTTTGGCCTTCAGCGCCCGCGCCACGGTCTGGGTTTTCTTGCGCGTGCTGCAATAGACGATCGCCCGCCCCGGGCCCTTGCGACCCTCGAGCCCCGCCTCCTGGAGCGCGGCGACCAGGGCGGAGATTCGCTCGGCGTCGGTGCGCAATGGATGGCAAGAAAATGCGAGGTTCGGCCGCGCGAACGAGCCGATGACCAAGGCCGGTCGCACAAGGCCCAGCGCGGTGTCGATCTCGGCGCGGACCTTCGGCGTCGCCGTTGCGGTTAGCGCGATCATCGGCGCCTTCGTGTAGCGGCGCAGCTCGCCCAGGCGCAGATACTCGGGGCGAAAATCGTGCCCCCACTGACTGACGCAATGGGCCTCGTCGATGGCCACCGCGGCGATGCGCGACCGCTCGATCCGAGCGGCGAAGTGCTTCATCGCAGCGCGCTCGGGCGACACATACAAGAGCGCCAATGTGCCCGCGGAGAGCCGAGCGAGAACCTCTCGCCGCTCCGCGGGATCCTGGTGGCTGTTGAGCGCGGCCGCGGACACTCCACGGGCGACCAATGCGTCGACCTGGTCACGCATCAACGCGATCAACGGAGAGATGACGAGCGTCGTGCCTTTGCCGTCTCGCGCGAGCACAACCGCGGGCACTTGATAGCAGAGCGACTTGCCTCCCCCCGTCGGCAGCACCACCAGCGCATCTCGCCCTCCGATCACGGCTTCGATCGGCTCGCGCTGGCCAGGACGAAAACCGGGATGACCGAACACCTCCCTCACGCAGTCGTCGGCGGAGGTCGCGTTGACCCGCGGGGAGGCGACGGGAGGCTCGGCCTCAGACAGCGCGCCAAAACTAAGCTGCTGTCCGCGCCCGGCCATTCGCCGACGCTAGCACGCCCCCCCAAAGTCGGCTGTTTAGGCACCGCCCGCCATCTTCAAGAACGGTCGCGGATCGTAGACCACCAACACGCTCTTGATCTTGTCGCCCTGCACCACGAACCACATGCAGTAGGTGATCGTCTCGCCCGCCACGGCCAGCCGGGTGAGGGCAGCCACGCGCTCGCCCTCGCCGATCACGGCTTCGATCGTGTTCTCCATGCCCGGGCTGCTGCCGTATGTTCGGAGCTTGGCCACAAAGTCATCCGCGCTCGTCGCGTCGACCAGAGGATCGGTAATCGTAAAATCGTCCGCCAGCAGGCTGCGCAGGCGGTCGAGCTGTAGCCGGCTGGGATCGCTGGCGTCGAGGTATTGCCGAACAAGTTCCGTCGCGTTCATGCGACAGGTGTAGCAACGGCCCCGCGCCGCCACTTTACGATTCTTGCGGCAGCTACGGCCGACGGGGTCGCAGGGCGATCGAGCAATCCACGTTCCATGCGCTGTTGTCGAACACCGCGGGCGTCACACGAAAGCGCTTGAGTGCAGGGACATGGTCGGGCTCATAGCGCGAGCGGGGAAGCCAGTCGGAGTACAGGTACTCCCAGGCCAGCGCGATCTCAAACAGGCTCGTGCAATGAACCTCCACCGCATGCACGGCCGGCAGCTCGTGAACCCCGAACTCCCCCTCGGCGCGAAAATTGTCGCCGACCGAGATGCCGAGGTCGTACACGAGTTGATCGATCGGCGTGGCCTTGTCGCTATCCCAGCTCAGGCCGACGAGCGCCCGCTGTCGCCAGTCGATGCCGCGCTCCGAGAGGCGTTGGGTCAGCCTCGCGTAGCCCTCCGCGAGATGCGGGCCGCGCCATGGATCCCGCACCCGGATGTACGCCAACCGACAGCCTCCATGCCTCACCACGCGAGCCGGTCGAGGCTTGTCCTGCGCCGCGTCGCGCCGCGCATCGGAAACAAAGCCTGGCTTCGCATCGAGCCGGCTGCGGCGATCCCAGGAGCCCGCGGCGATCCCATAGTAGCGACGGAACACCCGGCAAAAATCCGAGTGCGAGCGAAAGCCGACCTCCAATGCGATCGAGCCCAGCTCGCGCCCGGCCCCGCCCCGCATCAGATAGACCGCACGCTCCAGTCGGGCCCGCCGAGTGAACGACGCCACCGTCTCCCCGGTCACGCTCTTGAAGATGCGATGGAAATGGTGCGGCGAAAAACCGGCGACGTCGGCTAAAACAGCGAGCGACAGATCTTCGCCGAGGTTCCCGCGAACATGGTCAACCACACGATGGATTCGCTGCGCGTACGAGGCTGGGGTCATCGGCTCACCACCCCACGACAGGTGCACCGCGGTCGGGTACCCTCAACGCCGCTCATGACCGACACATCCCTCGTCGAAGACCTCGCCTTTTTGTACCTCACCTTTGGTCAGGCCACCGACGGCACGCTCGCGGCAAGCGAGATGCGTACGCTCGCGGCCAAGCTTCAGCAACGCGCCCCCGACCTGTCGCTCGAGGACCTCGGCAACGTGCTACGGGCCACGGTAAGCACGTACACGGCGATCGGCTCACGCAAGGAAAAGGTCGAGCGTGCACAGGCGCATGCGGCCACACTCCGCGACCTTGTGGATGACAAGATGCGGCAGGCGATCGTCAACGACTTGGTCGCGATCGCAGGGGCCGACGGCGATGTCTCCGCCGAAGAGCTCGACTTTATCGACCAGACCGCCACCACTCTGGGCGTGACCCGACAAGGGTAGCTCGCGCCGATGACGGCCCACCACGAGGTCATCGCCCGCGCGCTCCAGTGCTCCGCGGCACAAGTGCAGGCGGTCGCCGCTCTGCTCGATGGCGGCGCGACCGTCCCGTTCATCGCCCGATACCGCAAGGAAGCGACGGGGTCGCTCGACGAGGTCGCGGTCACGCAGATCCGAGACCAGCGCGTGGAGCTGGCCGAGCTCGACAAACGTCGCGAAGCGATTGTTCGGACGCTCCAAGAACACGACCGCCTGACGCCCGAGCTCAAGCGCCAGCTCGATGCGGCAACGACCCGCGTCGCGCTCGAAGACCTCTATCTGCCCCATCGGCCCAAGCGCAAGACACGAGCGAGCACCGCACGCGAGCGCGGGCTTCAGCCGCTGGCCGAAGCGCTGATGGCCCAAGACGGGCGCAAGATCGACGCCCGCGCGTTCATCAACGCCAAGCAAGGGGTCGCCACGGCCGAAGACGCGCTCGCGGGCGCCCGCGACATCGTTGCCGAGCGGATCAACGAAGATGCCCCCGCCCGTGCTGAGCTGCGCTCGCTGTTCGAATCGAGGGCCGTGCTGGCCGCGAAGGTCATCAAGTCCAAGCGCGACCAGGCGGCCAAGTTCCGCGACTATTTCGAGTGGAGCGAGCCGCTGCGACGTGCCCCCTCCCACCGAATCCTGGCCGTCCTTCGCGGCAAGAACGAGGGATTGCTGAGCGTGACCGCGCGCCCCGACCCGCGCGATGCACTGCGGTCACTTCAGCGGCGATTCGTCGGCCGAAGGGGTTTTGCGAGCCAGCAGATCGAGCTTGCAATCGAGGACGCCTACAAGCGGCTGCTCATGCCCTCGCTCGAGAAGGAGTCGATGCGGGAGGCGAAGGCTCGCGCCGACCAGCAGGCGATCGCCGTGTTCGCCACCAACCTTCGCGAGATCCTGATGGCCGCCCCGCTCGGCCACAAGCCCGTGCTCGCGCTCGACCCCGGGTTTCGCACAGGCTGTAAGCTCGCGGTGCTCGACGCCCACGGGGCGCTCGTGCACCACACCACGATCTACCCGCACGGTGGCAAGGGCCAGCGGCGCGAGGCGGGGAGCACGATGCGGGAGGTCTCGCAGCGCTTTGGTGTCGAGGCCATCGCGGTCGGCAACGGCACGGCGGGCCGCGAGACCGAGGCATTCTTGCGAGAGCTGGCCCTCGACATTCCCGTGATCGCCGTCGACGAGAGCGGCGCCTCGATCTACAGCGCCAGCGCGGTAGCCCGAGAGGAATTCCCCGACCTCGACCTCACCGTGCGCGGTGCCATCTCGATCGGTCGACGCCTCCAAGACCCCCTCGCGGAGCTGGTCAAGCTCGACCCCAAGTCGATCGGCGTCGGGCAGTATCAGCACGATGTCGACCCGCGGGCCCTCGCACAGAGCCTCACGGACACGGTTGTCAGTGCCGTCAACGCGGTGGGGGTCGACCTCAACTCCGCGAGTGCGCAGCTCCTGACCCATGTGGCCGGGCTCGGCGAAAAACTCGCCGCCGCGATCATTCAATGGAGAGCGGACCACGGCCCCTTTGCCGACCGTGCGTCGCTCACCCGGGTGCCACGGCTCGGGGCTCGGGCGTTTGAGCAGGCGGCCGGTTTTCTGCGGATCGTCGATGCAAGACATCCACTCGACGGCAGCGCTGTGCACCCCGAGCGCTACACGCTGGTGGAGACCATCGCCGCGGACCAGCACTGCACGGTCACCGAGCTGCTCAAGGACGCCAAGCGCCGCGAAGCGATCAACATCGACCGCTACGTGACCGCCGATGTCGGCCGCCCAACCTTGGAGGACATCGTCACCGAGCTCGGCAAGCCCGGCCGTGATCCGCGACCTGCGTTTGAGGCGTTCGAGTTCGCCGACGTGCACGCTATCGGGGACCTCTCGCCCGGCATGACGCTCCCAGGGGTCGTCACCAACGTGACCAACTTCGGCGCGTTCGTGGATATCGGTGTGCACGAAGATGGCCTGGTGCATGTAAGCCAGCTCGCCGATCGATATGTGCGCGACCCCAACGAGGTCGTGAAGGTGCGGCAGAAGGTGATGGTCACCGTGATGCAGGTCGATCTCGAGCGCAAACGAATCGGGCTGTCGATGCGCTCCGATGCCGCCTCGAAAGCGGGGTAGCCCCGTGCCGACAACGCTCATCGCCCGAAGCCTCGTCGCCGCGACCGCGCTGGTGTGCGCGTGCTCGGAGCCTCGCGAAGAAGCTCCCGCGCCCGCGGCGAGCGTGACCGAGCCCCCTACCACTCGTTCACTCCCCGCATTGTTTGGCGGCTGCCTCGAGGTGCGCGCGGGCTCGACCCCCACCTGCGTCTTCGATCCTACGTCGGCCAAACTACGGCTGTGGGTGCCTGTCGATCCCGGATTTACGACTCACGTTGCGTTCGATGGCACGCCCGATGACACCGCGGCCGATCCTGTCGATGGCGGGCTGCGGTTTGTCCTGCGCCCCCCCGCCGATGCGCGAGCACTGACGCTGCGCGCGGACCTCGACGGTGAGGTCGGCGTCTTCACGCTGGCGCTCGATCCATCGCCCCCGCGCGTGGTGCCTGAGCTTCAGGCGCTCAACGCCGAGCCCGACCGTGCGGTGGCGCGCCAGCGGCTTGCGGCACTGCTGCCCTCCCTACGCGACGGGGACCAAGCCATGGGCCTCATGCTCGCGGGGGATCTGGCGTACAGGGACAACGACGTTGAAGCGGTCATCAAGGCGTTCGGGGACGCGGTCCCGATCGCAGCAAAATTCGGTCGGGCTCGCGACGCCAGCACGATGGCGCAGCGGCTCGTGTACGCATGCCTCGCGCTTCGCCCCGACGAGACCTGCGCCCGCCGCTGGCTCGACGAAGATGCCGCGTTTGCGCAGGTGGACCCCGAGCAGCGTCCGCTCCACGCGTACTACGAGGGGCTCTACAAGGCGAGCGTGGGTGACTTGGCGGGCGCACTGCAAGCGCATCACGAGGGCGAGCGCTACGCACGGGCGCTGGGCTTGCACTCGTTCGAGGCGGCCGCGGTCGTGGAGCAGATGGTCCTCGTCGGGCGGGTGGGCGCATGGGAGCGCGCCGAGGCGCTGCACGCCCGCGCCTTGGCCCTGCGCCCTCACGTCGCCAAGACCACGCGGGTCCAGCTCAGCAACGCGATCGGGTGGATGCTGCTCGAAGCAAAGGAGCGCCGCCCCGACACGGTCGACGATCCCACGCCGTTTTTCCGCGACGCGCTTGCGCAGATCGAAGGCCGGCACGATGCCATGTCGGAACGGATCCGCGCGACGCTACAGCTTCACCTTGCGTACGCAGCCCTCCTCGATGGCAAAGGAACCGAGGCACAGCGCTGGCTCGATTCGATGGAGGACGAGACGCTGCTGCACGACGAAGACCGTATGTGGCGGCAGCTGCTACTGGCCCGTGTCGCGCTCGCCAATGGCCAACACGCGATGGCGAGTCGCCGTTTCTCCGCGTTGCTCACCGAAGCCAAACGGCGCGCCGAACCCGAGCTGCGCTGGCATGCGTTGCTCGGGCAAGGGCAAGTGCTCGAGGCCAACAAGCGCATGGATGCGGCCCTGCGCAGCTATGAAGAAGCCGAGCGGGTGCTCGACCAGCAACTTCCACGCATTGCTATGGGCGAAGGACGGGCCCGGTTTGTGGCCGAACGGGATCGAGGCACACGACGCTTGGTGAGCCTGTTGTTGCGCCTCGATCGATCGGACGAGGCCCTGTGTACCGCTCGACTCGCCCGTACCCGCGCCTTGCGAGCCGTGGCACGACAGCTTCGCGCCGCCGCGAGTTCTCCCGCCCAGCGCGAGGAACTACGACGCTACCGCCAGACCAGGACTCGCCTCGAGCAGGAATGGGACGAGAGCTTCGGACTGCCCGCCGCGAGCGCTCGTCAGCGTCAGCGTCGGCTGTCGATGGAGCGCGACACCAACCGCGCCGCTCTCGATCGCCTGCTGGCGGAGTCTGATGCAGACGCCCCACCTAATCCTCGCTGCGAGGATCTCGTCGACCCTCCCGCGGGGCAACTCGACTTGCACTTCATCAAGCTCGACGACGGCTGGGTGGGCTTTGCGGTGGACGATCGCGGCCTGCAAGTCGAAGCGCTCGGCCAGCTCGAGTCGGACAGCTCCACGCTCTTATTGCCGTTCGCCGCGGCCCTCGCGAGAGCGAAGAGCATCCGTGTGATGCCCTCGGGGGCACTCAATCACGTGCCGTTTCATGCCCTGCCCGCTCCGCATGCGCCCGACGAGATGTTGATCGATCTGGCCCCCGTCCGATACGGCTTCGATCTTCCCATGCGCCGACACGCCCGCGAGGGGCACACCCAGCACCGCGCCCTCATTGTCGCCCCGCCGAGCAACTTGGCCAGTGCAACGGCGGAGGTCACCGCGATCGACACCGCCTTGGGCACGACTGGCTATGTGGTGCAGCAGCTCGCGGGCGTTGCCGCCGTGGGCGATGCCGTGCGTCAAGCCCTACCTCGGGTCGACTTGCTGCACTACGTCGGCCATGCCCGAGCCGACGCGATCGGAGGCTTCAGCAGCGCGCTGTCGCTGGCGCGCGACAGCACGCTCGATGTGGGCGATGTGCTCACCATGAGTACAACGCCGGCCACGGTCGTACTCAACGGCTGCGACACGGGGCGGACCGATCCGCAGGCGCTCGCGGGGGGAATGAGCCTGGCCCACGCGTTTGTGCTGGCGGGCGCCGAGCTGGTCATCGCCACCGACCGTGAGGTCGAGGATGCCTCCGCGGCAGCGCTGATGACCGCGTTTTACGAGGGATTGGCGGCCGGGCGAAGCGCCGAGGCAAGCCTCCAGCACGCACTACGGGGCCGCCGCGCACAGGACAAAGGCTGGCTGCACACCCGTGGCTGGGGCCCCTAAAAAGGTAGGCTCGCGTCAGATGTCACCGACCCAGCGTAGAGGGAGCCATATGCCTGCTCTCGTGACCCCGCTCGCCATCTTGTTCCTGCTCAGCGCCACCGCATGCGACTCGGAAGCCTCATCGACCGCGGCTGAAAACCGTGTCGCCGATGGGGCCGAGGCCGTAGACGCCCAGGCCAACAAGGTCGCCACCGCCGAGGCGAGCGCCGCTCAACAGGTCGACGCATCGCCGCGACCTTCCTCGCGCGTGCGGGGGACCGCAGCCGCCGCGGAGCGCGAGCCGCTGTCGATCCTCGGCGGACGCCGCACCGTACGGCGGCGCTACGTCGCGATGATGGAAGCCGGCAAGCCGTGCCCGGACGTCGACCGCTGGAACGATCGGCAGCTCTTCCGCTTGACCGCCGATGCGGCCGCGGCCTGGGGAGCGCTGGAGGGTGAGGGCAAACCCATGCCCGACGCGCTCGCCCGCTTTTGCGTCTACACGTGGAGCGGCGCGGGATCGCCTGCGGCCAAGCCCGTGGTGCCCGATTCGGTGCGGGTCGACGCCGACCCTGATGTGGTCGTGCCCCAGGCTCCGTCGCTCACCACGGGGCCAACCCTGGGACAGGCCCGCGCCCAGCAGATGCTCGAGCGATTCGGTGCGACCGCAGCGGGTACACACGCCCCCGCGGACTCGCCCTACGCCAAGCGCACCACGGGGCTGGCGTATGTAGCGGTCGTCGATACGGCCAACTCCACGAGGCCCACCGACCTGAGCACCCCGCTCGCGATCCCCTCGCTGGCGACCTGGGATGGGCGTCATCAACACGGGCTCACGATGGCGTCGATCATCGAAGCATCGCGGTGTCCCCACGCCCAAACGGAGTGTCGCGCGCGGCAGTTCTTTGCCCAAGCGTTCCCGTACGATCCCACCACCGTCGAGCCGCTGGCCTCGGGCGGTCAGCTCGGCAGCCTCGGGTCGTTGGCCTCCGCCATTGGCGAGTCCGTGGCCCGCTGGCGCGTCCTTCCCGAGTCGGCAGACTCGCCGCTCGTCATCAACATGAGCCTGGGCTGGGACGTGGGCCACGGGGGCGCGCTGCCCGTCAACCACGCGAGCCTGCTCGACGTCGCCGCGCCCAACAACGCGATCCCGGCGACGGTCCAGGCCGTGCACAACGCGTTGTCGTGGGCCTCGTGCGAGAACGTGCTGGCGATTGCCGCCGCGGGCAACACCCGGGGAGCGGGCTGCGAGCAACAAGGAGCGCTGGCTCCCGCCGCGTGGGAGAGCCTTTCCCCGTTGACCCTGGCCGAATGCAACCAATACTTTTCGATCAAGGTCGAGGGCCAGGCTCAGCTCCCGCGACTTGCCTACGGCGCCGCCGGCCTCGATCAAGGACTGGCCCCGATCGGAAACAGTCGCTTGGGCAGCATGCCCGCCCGCGGCCTGTATGCGCATCAAGCTTCCGTGGAGGTCAGCGGCTCATACACCCAACCATGGACGGGGACTTCGGTGGCATCGGCCGGGCTCGCGGCCCTCGCCGCCCAAGTCTGGACCCATCGACCCACTCTGGGAGCCCCCGCGGTGCTCGAGCAGATCGACCGCGCAGGCCGAACCGTACCGATGCACACGAGCTGGCGGCAGAACGGTGGCACCAAGACCAAGGCCGTCGCGTTCAATACCGTGATGCAAGCCGTGGCCGGCACCGACAACCCCTATGGCAACACCGTCACCTCGGGCTCGCCCGTCTCTGTCGCGATCAAGGCCGACCTACAACTACAGCCTCAGCCCACCCCAGTCGTGACGCCCGTGACGCTAGCCGGCGGCGACCCGAGCTCCGCGGTGCACTGCGGGCCGCGCACCATCCAACAGCTGGCGGCCCCTGGCGCGGTGGCCCTGCCCGCGGCCTCGCACCTCAGCGACGAGACCCGGCCGCAGCCTCACGTGCCGATCTGCCCGAACTGCACGATCGTCGACGAGACGCCCTCGGGCAATGGAGGATCGGGCAGCACCGCAACACTCTTTACCCCGCCCGCCTACACGCTCCACATCAAGGTCGACTCGCACTACTCGGGAATGACGGTCTCGCAGCCCGTCCTCACGCTCGACGATCTGTCCACCAATAGCTCGGTCGCCGTCTCGCTCGCCCCGAACCAGGGCAGCGGGAACCACCAAGTGATCGATCTCGCAACCTACAGCATGCCAGGCGGACAAACGCTCGCCGCGTGGATCCATGGGCACCCCGCGATCACCACCGCCCGGTTGAGCTTCATCGTGACCAAGACCAACCAAAAGACCGAGACGGTCACCCAAGTCATCGACGTGGTGCGCTGACGATGATCGGGCAGCCAATGGCCCAAGGCACCCGGCCTGAGCATGATATGCTCGGGCCACTTCGCCTTGACTCCCGACGAGATCCGCAGTGCGTGCCGAGGGGAACGCCGTGCACTGGGTACACTGGTCGACACCTTGTATCCCGTGATCAAGGTGGAGGTGGCCGTGGCCTTGCGTCGGCGTGCGGGTGCCCGCGGCCGCGACTCCCGACAGGACATCGACGACTTCGTGCAGGACGTCATCGTGCACTTGCTCGCCGACAGCGGCCGGGTGTTGCAACGCTGGGATCCGAACAAGGGGCGCTCCCTGGCAAGCTTCGTCCGCATGGTCACCCGTCACCGCGTGGCCCGCACGCTGGAGGGATTCCGCGGCAACCCCTGGAGCGGCGACCCCACCGAGGACGAACATCTGGAGGCCCTCAAGGCCGACCGAAGCGGGACGTTTCGTCGGCTCGAATCGCGGGCGCAGCTCTCCCGCCTCTTGCAGCAGCTTCGGGCGCGCCTGAACGAGCGTGGCCTGCGACTGTTCCAGCTCCTGTACGTCGAGCAGCGCCCGATCGCGGAGGTCTCTGAGATGGAGGGGATGAGCCGCGCGGCCCTCGACCAGTGGAACGCACGCCTGCGTCGCATGGTGCGCTCGCTGGGAAATGAGGAAGCGGCGTGACCGAAGCCGACGACCAAGCCCTCGAGGACGACGATCTGCTGGAGCGGCTCGGCGCGCACGAACGCGACTACGACGACGCGTTCCCCAGCGAGTGGGAAGACGTTGTCCGCGGCACTCGGTCGGCCGAGGAGGTCTCCGCGATGCGGCTTGCGGCGGGCGACGACCCCGAGGAAGTGCGAGCACTCGCGCAGCAGCTCACGCCTCTGCCAAGCGACCAGCGGGAGCAGTGGCTCGACCGCCTTACCGAGCTCGCGGGCGGCTCCGAGACTCCCGCGACCGATCAGAGCGGCAACGAAGCCGAGAGCGCGACGAATGTGATCGCGCTCGACGAGCGCCGCAGTACCACGGGCTGGATCGTGGCCGCGGTGGGTGTGCTGGTGGCCGCCGCACTCGTGCTGTGGCTCGTGCCGCGTAACGGCGGACCGACCTCACCCGGGCAGACGAGTACGCTGCCCGGATTCAGCTTGCTCGTGCGCAACGAGACGGTGCAGGAGATTCGCTCGGCCGACGACGCCTCGAACCCCGACGCGATCGCCCAGTACCAGCCGACGACGAGCGTGCACTGGGTGATTCGCCCCGAGCAGTCGGTCAACGCCACGCTCGCGGTGCGAGTGCTGGCCGAGCCCGAGGGAGCCGACAACTCAGGCGAGCGCCGCCTGCTCGACCCGGGCCCAGTCAGCGTCTCGGAACGTGGCGTGATCACGATCCGCGGGGTGTTTGGGGATGTTATCGGCGTACCGCCTGGGCGGTGGTCGCTGAAGCTGGTCGTGGCGCAAGAGGCCCCCGCCGATCTGGCCGCCCTCGATGCGGGCGGCCCGTGGACGATCGTAGAGCCGGCCTACGTTGTCGACGTCATCCCCTAGCAGCGCTACAGGCCAGCGTCGCGGACGAAGTCGATAATCTGCCAGGCTTCGCAACCCGCCGAGACATGAGCCTCCAGGGATTCGACCAACCGAGGCAGCGCCTCGGACAGCTGAAGCAGGCGACGCTGCGACCAACGACGCTCGCACGCGGTGAGCATCGCCCCCTCGAGCAACGAGCGATGCAGCACCGCGGCGCAGTGAAAAATCACCAACGCCTGGAGCATCGTGATCGCCGGGCGGAGCTCCCCCGAGACCGGGGAGCGCACGGTCTGAGCACGCGTCGGTAGACCCGCGGGCGCACCAAGCTCCCACCACAGCCACATCCGCTGGTGCAGGTACTCGTGCACGAGCGCCTCCGCGAGCCCGGGCAGGCCAACCGAAAACGGATTGACGAAGATCGCCCCCAGCATGCGTAGGCGAAGGTTGAAGCTCCAGTGGGCCTGCACGGGAATCGCCTCGGGGCCGTAGGCCACGATGGGTGGCAACAAGGCCACAACGCCCACGACCCGATCAAAATCGGCGGAGACGTGTGGGTCCGCGACCCCGATAGCGGCACGCGCACGCAGGTAACAATCCACCGCAAACTCGGAGTCTCCCGCCATGCCCTCGGGGTCGTAGTCGGTGGGAAACGGCAGGTCGGAGAACAGGCCAGGGAGGGGAAGATAGACGAGGCCCGCGTCGCGTAGCCTCCGACTGGCCGCGATCGATCTCGTGTGCCCGCCGCGGCGACGGGCCACACCTCGGCCAAGATGATCGAGTCGGTAGTCGCCATCGGCGACCGCGACATCGTCGACATCGCGCCGCCCGAGCAGCACATCCAGGCGGTCGAGCTGCGCAGCCGCGCTTGCGACGTCCGAGCAGCGATCACCGAGTCCCATGATCGGGGCATACACCTCTGGGCTCGACCACAGCCGCGGGGACACGCCCGTTCGGGGGTCGAGCCACGCCTCGAGCTCATCGAGCCGAGCACTCAGCGCATGCAGGAGCGGGTTTGTTTGGCGACTGCGACGAAGCAGGCGCTGCGGAAGCTCGACGCGCCGCCGCAGCTGGGCCTCCGCACTGTCGCCAGACACCGACTCGATGAGCTGTGTGACCCGCAGCATCATTGCCTCCACGGCGCGGTGGCGGCGGCCTCGGCGGGAAGGTGACGCCAGCGATCGAGCAGGTTGCGGGCCAAGAAGTACGCCCAGGCTTCTTCGGTCCGATTGTGGCGAAAGTGAAGGCGCGTCCCCGTCATATGCACGACGGAGCGGATATGCGTGCGCAGCCGCTCCTGGTTGCCGGGTACAAGCCAGCGCCCCACGACATCGCGCCGACGCACGAGCGCCTCGTGCACGGCTCTATCGCCCTCCCCTACCGCGGCCCCGATCAGCTCGCCGCGCCTGCGTCTCCACATCTCTCCGAGCGCACGACGATCGGCGGTCGAGTACTGGAACTCCTCGGAGTACGCATCGAAGGCACGGCGACACAACGCGATCTGGTCGGCGTGGCCAAGCCCGGCCTGGCTCATCGTCTGCACGATCGTCAGCGCATACAGGTTCGTGCGGCGCGGGTCGACCAAGGGGTACGTCGCACACGGTTCGTACAAGCTCGCGGAGTCGGCGACAAACAAGCGCTCCAGCGCCTCGATAGCCTCGCCCCCGCCATAGCGATCCCACTCACGCACATACGGCTCAAGAGCCCACTGGCGGATGATGTTCCCATCGAGGAGGTCGTCGAGCTGCTCGGTCACGCTCTGCATCGTTGGCCCCGCGCCGATCGGAACCCGCAGGCGGAGCTCGGTCTCCGCCGCATCGGACAGGAACACGTAGAAGAACGACGTATCGCGAAGGTCATCGCGGAGGCGCCGAAGGACCGTCGGCATGCGCTCCGCCAAGGCATGCACCCGCACCGTGCGAAACGGGCCGCGCAAGCGAGCTGGCCGACAAGGACGCGGCACACATGGCATGCGCAGCGCAGTCACGGGGGTTGGCGGAATGATCGGTACAAGTGCGTGGGCCTCGTGCCGCTCGTCGTCCACGCGCACCCCGTGCGTCTCGATGTGTTCGCAGATGCATACGCGCTCGCCCCGTCGCAGCCGCTTGAAGATATCGCGACGAACGGCATCGTCCTGCCGCGGATCAAACCGTAGACCGCCCATCCCCGTACCCACACACACCGCACCGCCGAGGCCCCGTCCTGTCAGCCACGCACCCAGAGCGTGTTCGGCGAGCTCGGGGGGCAGGGTTGCCCGCCGCGGCATGAGGACGTGCCCCTCGAAGGTGACTCGAGGGCAGACCGGGAGGCCCTCAAAAGCGGCATCGATCAACGAGCGACAGGGCAGCTGCGCGCTGGTGATCACCGAGAGCAACCGAACCAGCGGATGCAGCCCGGGCATCGACTCGTTGTAGGGAATCGGACGAACGAGCGTCACGGGTCGCTGATCGGCGCGTGTACGAAAGTAGATCGTCGTCGCCGAGGCACAGACTTCGAGGTCCTCCAGTCGGAGCGCGCGGTCTGGGTCGCTTGCGTGGCCGCAGTACTCGAGCGCGGTCGCTCCTGGCATGTGCACTTCGGCGACCTCTGCAAGCGAGCCGGGCCCACGATAGGCAAGCATCACCGACTCGGCCCCGGGCAGCCCAAGCTCGCCAAGGCGACCACAAAGGCCGGGCAAGGGGTAGCGCGCCACCAGCTCGTGGGGCGGGGTGGGAAACAACTTCGGCCCCACGAGCTCGCCATCGGCCGTCCATTGTGTTCCGAGGAACATCGGACCGCCGCTGGGCGCAGGCGGAAGAGGTGCATTCGCCAGATCGATCTCTTCGTCGAGGGCCCGCGCTCGAAGCCAGCCCACGTACGGAGCATCGGCCGCGCTCGGGCGGAAGGTCTCCTGCTTCGCTTTGTCGAGCAGGCCCTGGGCCATACGCTCCAGCTCAGGCAGGGGGAGCCAGCGACCGTCGAGCTGCTCGGCCAGCAAACGCTGCACCACAGGGACCTCGGGCCGCGACCAACGCATGAGGAGCTGGCCCACGCGCGGCGCATGTTCGAGCGCGGCGGGGATCTTCGCGGGACTCGAGAACGTTGCAAACGCATTCGCGGGGCGCGTGCCCGAAGCGAGCGAGGCATTGGCCTCGGCCACCACGGTGTCCAAGTCTTGCGATCGCGGCACTTCATCGTCGTTCCACAGGGAGCGGACCGCGACCGTCTCCAGCAGGCCCATCCGTTGAAGCTGGTCGAGCGTCGCCCTTGCCTGCTCCATCGGGTAGCCCCGTTCAACGAGACGTTCTTCCCATTGCTCGCGGGTGCCACGGCGCCCTGCGACCAACACCTCCCGCAGGGGCAAAGGCACGCCGAGCCGCACTGCCTCGGACTGTCGCGTCGTATCATCGCGCCGATAGAGCGTGACCCCATCGGCATGAAAAACGGCGCTCGGTGAAACGACCCACAACGCAGGACTCGGAACCTCGTCGGCCGTGATGGCACGTTGCACCGTGACGTCGCGGAGGCGCAGCTCCCCCCCATCGGTGGTCGCGATCGCGGCCGCGGCAAACAAGCTGCGCGGGGTCGAACGACCGCGAACACGAGCTTGGTAGAGCTGCTGCACACTCGGCACGCCACCACTGCGCATCAGCGGCGCGAGCTCGACGTTGGAAGACGCGATACCAATCGCGGCGTAGAAGCGCTCTCGCTCCTGCGGGGTCGCATCCTCCACACGAAAATCGCGTGGAAACAGGGAGGTTCGCAACACACACCAATCGACGGTCATCATGCCCTCACGGGTGCAGGGAGAAAGAAATCGAGGATGGGACTCTCGGGCGTTCGAGCCAGCAACGCGGGGATACAGCTTCCGAGGCCCGAGATCGGCTGGAGTGCCTCGTCGCTGCTTTGCCGTTCAACTCGCGCCCACAGTCGTGACAGGCTCCCGTCCGCCTCCGGGTGCAGCGGCCATACGCCCAGCCGCATGCACCGCGAGATCACGGCCACTCGCCCCGCGTGACCACAGCAAAACCCGATGCCGATCGCGTCTTCATTGGCGGTCGCTGCGAGGGCCCGCTGAGCGATGCATGCGTAGCGAGGATCATCGAGAACGGTCGACGCCTCCGCAAACAACAACGCATGCCCGAGGCTCCCGTTGCACAGGCTCGTCGCCACCCACGACTTCGGGACCTCGCCCCCGAACGCCGTCGGCCACCGAGCGTGGTCACCCGCTTCGACCCGTTGCTCGGCGAGCCAATCGACAAGCCCACGCAACGCAGCATCCGCTGTGCGTGTGCGAGCGGGCGTCGCCATCAACATGCGAAACAACAGCCCGGCCACTCCGTGGGCAAATCCCAGCGGCACCCGTCGGTGCTCGGCGATCGCCCGCGTAAGCACAGCGAATTCTTCGGCGATAAAGCCGGCCCAGGCCTCGCGACAGCGACGATCCCCCCGCGTCGCGGCCCCAAAGAACAGCGGACCATCGTTGACGAACGTGTCGAAGCCCACCGCGCGTGCAGGCGGCATCGAGTCGTCCTTAGGATCAGCCCCCGCGAGGATCGCCGCGGCCCACCGTCGCCCACGCTCGCCAAACATGAAGCTCTCGGCCATCGGAGGCGGCACCGTGTCCGCGGCGAGCTCGGCATCGCGCCCCCGCTGCGCATCCAGCATCAACGCGTCAGCCACGTCGGGTGCGGCGGCCTCCACGGTACGCGCCAAGAACACCAACCCGGGCCACCCCGCGAACACGTTCGGGGTCCCGAGCTCAGCCGCCGCGCACCCGCGATATCGACGAAGAACCTGCGGTAGCGCTTGTGCCTGTGCGGTAGTCATCGGAAGAGGTCCTTGGCGGGCTCGAAAAAAGACGCCGACACACAGGCTCTCCCCCATGTGTCGGCGCAGCGATCGAACTTGTGTCCTACCAGTCGCCCCAGGGAAGCGTGCAGTCGCAGGAGTACTGGCACTTGGGGGCGGGGGCCGGCGCGGGTGCAGGCTCGGCGCTCGCGCCCGTGGTCGGACCAGCGCCGCCCGTCACATGGCCGAGGGACTCCTCGGTCAGCTCGATGTGCAGAGGAAGAACATTGCCCTTGTCGTTGGTGGTCATCGTCTTTTCCTTGGTGATGGTGAGTGGGATGAGTGCTCATCCCGGGTTCAAGAAGCCCTCCCCATCGACGCCGAAAGTTCTGACGCACCCGCTGTCGATTTTTTTGGGGTGCCGTCGCTCGCGACCCGCACGACAACTCCGCTTGACACCACGCAGCAACGCCGTAGACTCTGACCCGAGAGTCAGACCAGCAAGTCTAAACTCGCACAAGGCACCCCATGGAAGCTTCCGATGCCGTTTCGTCGACCGCCGTCCCCAGCCTGGGCATGCGCGGCGACTACCAGCAACCCCGCAGCACGATGACGCTGCGTGAGGGGCTGGCGGAGTACTATCGCGTCAATCCCGGCCTCAGCGAGCCGGCCAAGATCACCGACAAGAAGAGCGCGGCGTACTTCCACAACCACGACTGCACGCACGTGGTGTTCGGCACGCACACGGGTGATCTCGACGAAGGGGTCAACGACCTGTTCACCCTCTTCGGCGTGGACATCCGCTATCGCGACTACATCACGGGCTTCTTCGCCACCGCGGAGGGCAAGTCCATCGCCAAACACTACGCCGTGCTGGGGCTGTTCCTCGTGGTCTGGCGAACCCTGAAGCTGACCCCAGCCGTCTGGCGCGCGACCCGATCGATGAAGAAGAAGTGGCCGTGGACGCCCCCCGAAGACTATCTCGATCGCTCACTCCAAGACCTCCGCGAGGAGTTCGGCATCGAGATCTTTCGACCCGAAGTCGCGCTTGGCCTTGCAGACTAGTCCCCTGGCGAATCTTTGCGGGGAGGCCCGCGGATCGATAGGCTCCGCGGGTGAGCGCCCGACCGCACGCCGCACAACTCAGCGCAGAGCTCGAGGCCAAGCTGCTCGCCCGACTCGCGGCTGAGTGGGACTCGCTCAACTACACCCTGTTCAAGGACGTGCTGCGGCGCCCGGTCCTGCGCCTGTCCAACACCCGCGAGCGCTTGGGACAGTGGAACGGCGAGCTCCGTAGCTTGGAAATCTCCCGACCGCTCGTGCTCGAGCACCCCTGGGTGGAGGTCCTCGAGGTCCTCAAGCACGAGGTCGCACATCAGTTCGTCGACGAGTGCCTCGCCACCGAAGAGTCTGCGCACGGCCCCGTGTTTCAGAGCGTGTGTGAGCGCCTCGGGATCGACGGGCGCGCCACGGCGAGGCCGCGAGCGGACCAAGAGGACAGCGACCCCGCGACTCGAATCGTCGCCCGCATTCGCAAGCTGCTCGCGCTCGCCCAGAGCCCCAACCAGCACGAGGCCGAGGCCGCGGCGATGGCCGCTCGGCGATTGATGCTGAAGTTCAACATCGAAGTCGAGCGCGCCAGCCCACACGTGGCCGAGCGCAAGCACCTCGGCTTCCGCCACCTGGGGCGCCCCTCGGGACGAATCCTCGAGCACGATCGGCGTCTGGCCAACATCCTCACCCGCTACTTCTTTGTGGAGGGCTTGTGGATCCCCGTGTACCGACCGCTCGAGGGCAAGCGGGGCAGCGTGCTGGAGATCTGCGGCCGCGAAGCCAACCTCGTGATGGCCGAGCACGTGCACTCGTTCCTCTCCGCCACCGCAACCCGCCTATGGGCTGCGTACAAGCGCGCGACCAAGCGCAGCTCCAACCGCGATCGCCAGGCGTTCTTGGCTGGGGTCATGCGAGGCTTTGAGTCCAAGCTCACCGCCCAGAACGAGCAGTTCCAAGAGCAGGGCCTCGTGTGGGTCCCTGGGGCGGAGCTGCGAGGGTACGTGCGTCGGCGGTACCCGAGAACGGAGTCCGTGCGCCGCGGTGGAGCGCGACGCAACGATGCGTTCTCCGAGGGCCATCGGGCCGGGCAAGAGATCGTGCTGTCCAAGCCCGTGGAGTCGGGCTCGGGCGGCGGCCGCCCCAAAGCACTCGCCGCGGCCCAAAAACGGTAGTAGTCGCGGGCTACCGCCCCGCCCCGCACAACTTCGCGATAACGGCCGAGGTCGGTATCCTCCCGGCCGCATGAAGGCTCCCGAACTTCCTTCGCACGCCCGCGTCGTCATCGTCGGCGGCGGAATCATCGGTTGCTCGGTCGCCTATCACCTGGCGCACATGGGCTGGAAGGACGTGGTCATCGTAGAGCGCGACCGCCTGACCTCGGGCACCACCTGGCACGCCGCGGGTCTCGTGGTCACGTTTGGCTCGACCTCCGAGACCTCCACCTGGATGCGCACCTACACCCGCGATCTGTATACGCGACTGGAAGAAGAGACCGGACTCTCCACGGGCTTCAAGCCCGTCGGATTCATCGAGCTTGCGTGCAATGAAGATCGCCTGGAGGAGTTTCGACGTACCTCGGCGTTCAACCGCCATTGCGGCGTCGATGTCCACGAAATCTCCGCCCGCGAGGTCGCCGACCTGTTCCCGCTCGCCCGCACCGACGACATCCTGGCCGGCTTCTACGTGAAGGAGGACGGCCGGGCGAACCCCGTCGACCTGACCATGTCGCTTGCCAAGGGCGCGCGGCTCCAGGGCGTGACGATCTGCGAGGGCGTCACCGTCACGGGCGTCACCCAAAAACGCGGCGCGGTCACTGGCGTCCAGACGTCGCACGGAGACATCACGGCCGAGTACGTGGTCAACTGCGCGGGCATGTGGGCGCGACAGCTCGGCAACTTGAGCGGCGTACACATTCCGCTCCAGTCGGCCGAGCACTACTACCTCATCACCGACGCAATGGAGGGCCTCAGCCCCGAGTGCCCCGTGATCGAGGACCCCGCTTCGTACGGTTACTACCGCGAAGAGGTCGGCGGCCTGATGATCGGCCTGTTCGAGCCCGTGTGCGCCCCGTGGAAGGTCGGCGGCGTTCCGCAGGACTTCTCGTTTGGCGAGATCGAGCCCGACTGGGAGCGCATGATGCCCTACGTCGAGCAGGCGATGAGCCGCGTACCGATCTCCGTCGACACGGGCGTGAAGAAATTCTTCTGCGGGCCCGAGAGCTTCACCCCCGACCTCTCGCCGATCGTAGGCGAGGCCCCCGAGCTCAAGAACTACTTCGTCGCGGCCGGCCTCAACTCCATCGGCATCCTCACGGGCGGCGGCTTGGGCAAGGTCCTCGCGCACTGGATCATTCATGGCCGCCCCGAGGTCGATGTCACCGCGATGAACATCGACCGCCTGCACCCCTACCAGACGAACGCCGAGTATCGACGCACCCGCACGGTGGAGTCGCTCGGCATGGTCTACCAGTGCCACTACCCCACTCGCTCTATGGAGACCGCGCGAGGGTGCAAGAAGTCGGCGCTCCACGACCGCCTCGCTGCGCAGGGCGCCTACTTCAAGGACGTGAGCGGCTGGGAGGGACCCGACTGGTACGCCGCCGCGGGCACCACCCCCGATCCTGGACCCCTGAGCTGGGGGCGCCACACATGGTTTTCACGCTGGGAGGCAGAGCACAAGGCCGCGCGCGAGGGCGTGATCGTCATGGACATGTCGTTCATGGCCAAGTTCCTCGTGCAAGGGCGCGACGCGGGCAAGGCTCTCGACTGGATCTCCGCCAACCGCGTCAACGAGGACTCGGGCCTCATCACGTACACGCAGTGGCTCAACGAAGGCGGCACGCTCGAGGCCGACTTGACCGTTACCAAGCTCGACGATGAACGTTTTTGGGTGGTTGCATCGGACACGGCCCATCGCCATGCCCTGACCTGGATGCAGCGGCACTTTCCCCAAGACGCCCACGTCTTCGCCACCGATGTCACGTCGGGCTACACGCAGATCAACGTACAGGGCCCTCGCTCCCGCGCGCTGTTGCAGTCGCTGACCTCCGTCGATCTGTCCAACGAAGCCTTCCCGTTTCGCACCGCACGGGAGATCGACATCGGCTTTGCGCGCCTCCAGTGCGTGCGCATCACCTACCTCGGCGAACTCGGCTACGAGCTGTACATCCCCGCCGAGCAAGCCACCCATGTCTACGACCGCCTCACGGAAGCGGGCGAGGCCTTCGACCTAAAGCACGCGGGGCTCAAGGCCCTGGCCAGCTTGCGCATGGAGAAGGCCTATCGCGACTACGGTCACGACATCGACAACACCGACTCGCCGCTCGAGGCCGGCCTCGGCTTTGCGGTAGCGCTCGACAAGCCAGGGGGGTTCATCGGCCGCGACGCAGTCGCCGCTCTCAAGGCGCAGGGGCCCTTGCGGCGCCGACTGTTGCAGGTTCTCCTGCTCGACCCCGAGCCGCTGATGTACCACGCGGAGGTCGTCTATCGAGATGGCAAGCCCGTCGGATATATCCGAGCCGCCTCGTACGGTCATACCCTCGGCGGCGCCGTCGGCCTGGCGATGATCGAGGCCGACGAACCCATCAAGAAGGCGTACATGGAAGGTGGCCGCTGGGAGGTCGAGGTCGCGGGGAAGATGGTCCCCGCCCGCGTCTCCCTGCGACCGATGTACGACCCGAAGATGCTGCGGATCAAGAGCTAGAGGACTCAGCCGCCGTTGAGTCTCTCGCATGCGTCGATATACGTGGGTGACTCCAGCGGACAAACCTGGCCGGCTCCCAACGCCATGCAGAAGCCGCGCTGGTCGGCCACGCTGAGCTGTCGCACGCAATCGGAGAACACGTCTCCCAAGCTGTTCCCCGCAAACTCCAGGCACAGGTCCCCGTTGGGATCCTGATGAGTCGCGTGATCGTCGGGGCGCCATGCGTACCCCGGACCAATATCGTCGCCACGAATCGGCCGATACAAGCCCGTGTCTTCATCGAGGATGCAGTCCTCGGGCTGAAGCTCTACCGTCTGGCAGCACACTCGCGCGGGTCCGCAGACATCCTCGATCCAGTCGGCGGACCACGTCGGGTTGCACGGTATCGGGCAGTCCTCCGCCCCTACGCCCATCAATCCCTGGCCAGCGATGTCGTCCACTCGAAGGCACTGCCCAAATCGGCTGGCGTCGTTTCGCGCTTCGGAAAATAGAGGCACCGCGCCGTCCGCCACGTCCATCCCTACATACGCGGGCTTTGCCCCTCCAACCGCGGCGGGGTCGTCCGAGCAACATCGATAGCCGTTGACACCAGGATCCGCGAACGGCGAGCACGGCGGAGGAAAACCCGTAGGGCCAGGCCGCCCGCCGCCGACAAGCTCGGTGTCATCCACCCCGCAGGGGGAGGCCGGCTCGCCAGCGCTCTCATCCTCTCCGACCGTCGCAGAGTCGCTGTCGTTCTCATCGACCACCGTGGGCCCACATCCAAGGGCCACCGACACAATACAAAGAGCCGTCCATCGATAACTAAGCAATGTCATAGCCACAAGGGTACGACGTTTTTGTGGACCTCGCAGGTCGATCTTTCGCGACCGCGAATGGGGTGCCCTTACGCGTGTGCCATCGACATCGCCGCGCCTTGCGAAGCCAGCCGACGAATCTCGTCCTCGGCAATCTGCTCTGTATCCATCAACGAGCGATCGGCCTTGACCTCGGTGACCGCGCCACCCTGCAACATGAAAAACTCGCCGATCTCCTGCCCCGCGAGCTTTCCTTTGACGTTCGTCCGACACTCACTCAGCAGCGGCTGCATCTTCGCGATCGCGGTGTTTTCGGCCACTCGCCCCACAAACCACGTACGAATATTGTCGCGCGACTTGTAGTCGAGGTCGCCTGGACTCTGGGTTGCGAGCATCACCCCGAGACCCGCCGACCTGCCCCGTCTCAGCAGGTCTTGCATCGGCTCCTTGGTCGCGGGCTTGCGCGTTGCGGGCATGTAGTTGTCCGCCTCGTCGAACAGCACAAGCGCCTGCAGGCCCGGGCTCGGGTTTTGACTGGCCCAGCGAGAGAGCTCCGCCAGAAGTCGCGCAACCCAAAAGTCGATGCTCGCCGAGTCCCCGAGGAACTTGGTGCTCACGACCGAGAGCTGTACCTTGCCATCGTCTCGGCCAATCCCCAGCAACCGAGCGGGATCGAGTCGCTCTCCTTCTGCGGCGAGTAGCTCGCCCCTCGATAGTCTCAGGGTCTCCAGGTGGTCGACCAGCTTGCTGAAGTGCTTGGTGTCGAGGCGACCAATCGCGTTGACCAGGGTCGCGTCTTCATCGGCGATAAGGTCGATCACCCGCTCGAGACGCACCTCGCCCGGGACCACACGCCCGAGCACCTCCAGAGCCTTGGCCAGCACGCTCTGCCGCGCAAGGTCGTTGCTGTTGTCCTTGTAGCGCAGCATGGTGCAGATGGCTGCCGCTGCCTGACGGCACTCTTGCGCACGCGCGTGATTGGACAGCTCCGCGAGGTTCGTAGGCACAACCGTCAATCCCAAATCCCGCCCAGAGGGAGCCCCAGGGGTATAGACAGCAATCTCCACCCGCTCGGCCAGCGACTTCTTGCGAGCGCTGCACGCCTTGTCGCGTCCAGCACTTTGCCACCACTCGGTGCGGGCATACGTACACAAGTCGCCCTTGCGATCGATGAGTAGCGCAGGGATACCCCGCTCGAGTGCCTGCTCGATAAGGTTCAGGGCAAAGGTTGTCTTGCCGCTCCCCGTCGAGCCCAAGAACGCGGCGTGGGTAACGAGGCTGTCGAGCTGCATCCCGATCGGTTCTTCGCTCAGGCCCGATATTCGGCCCAACGAAAGGCGCCCCTCGGTCTCCGCTGTCTCCGCGGTCTCCGTTGGCACGGGCGGCTCCGAGGGTGCAGGCGAGTCGAACGGCGACGATAGACTCGGCACTCCAACCGCTGGCGGTAGCGGCTCGGACGGCACCGAAGCCGGTTGCACAGCTGCCTCAACTCGCTGAACGGCGCGTTCGTCCAAGATCAACAGCGACCGCAGCGATGCGAGCTGCGACAGCGGCCGTGCGTCACGACGCCACGCCGCAAAAGCATCGTCGCTTCCTTGCTCCCGCGAGAACTCGCGAAACGCCAAAATCACCCGCCAATCTCCATTCTCGACCGTCACGCGCCGCCCACCGCTGCGAACCAGCTCCCCCAGGTCCTTGAAGATCTGGGTAGCGGGGTTGTCAGGAAACTCAGAGCAACGCACGAGCCCGACCAAGCCAGAGCCCGCACGGGCACGGAGACGAGCAAGCTGCCGCCCCAAAGCACCGCCACGGGCCGTCACATTGCACACCCCGACCAGCAGCGATGTCCCTCCGTCGTCCACCGCCAAGGCCCCCTCGTCGAGCCTCACGCCGATCGCCAGCGCGGGCTCAAACTCCTCTCCGACGCGGGCCACGGCCCAGCCAAGCAACGCGAGCAACTCATCTTCGTCGTCGGGCACGGGGGCACTGAAGGACGTTCGAAAGTCGTTCCACGCCTGCTCCAACCGCATGAGGTCGGGTGCGTCCTCGCGTGCGCTCGAGGGTGCGTGCTGCCGTGGCCCCGCATTGCCGCGTCCCTCCATGCAGCTCTGTTGATACTCATGGCACCAGTCGAGCACGTCGCGGGTCCGCGTATTCGTCCTTGATGCGAGCTCACTCGGTGGGATCGGGAACGTGGGATCGTCATCATGGGACCGCACGCCAAGTTGGTCGTACAAGTGGTCGAGCCGACGCCCCACGATCTGCTGAATCTCTGCCAGGCTCCGCCCTGCATTCAGGGTCAGCGGCGGCGGGTCATGCTCCAGGCGATCGAGCGAGGACTGCGTAAGGGTCTTGCGAACGCGCTCGTAGTAGTCGTGCAGACATGACAGTACGACCACCGCCGTCGGCACATGGTCGACGATCTTCAAGAGCACATCCACCGCGCTCTTTATTCGGGCGCCCGTATCATCGATATTGAAGACATCTTCCATCTGGTCGACGAGGAGGACCATCGCAAAGTCACCCACCTTCGCCATGAGCCGACCGAGCTGCTCGATCATGCGAATCGGAGCATCGAGGTCAATGCGCGGAGCGATCCCCCCGAGCATGTCCATGTCGTACCGATTGAAGTGTTCGCACCGAAGGTACTTCAACACTCGCGCATGAATCTTGGGATCTCGACGCTGTAGGTATAGTAGAACCCGAAGTAGATCTGGATCGAACGCCTGACACTCTGGTTGCTCCAACAGGCGATCGACAAGAGGGCTCACCGTGTCCTTCGTAGGGTCGTCAGGGTCGCCGTCTCGCAATGCCAGGCGCTCCTCGTCCGACAGTTGCAGCCGCCCCTGCACGAGCGCATCCGAGAGCGTCATCAAGCCCGAGTGCACAACTTCGGGCCTGTCGTACGGTCGCTCGAGACCGTCGATCAAGTTCACCAACACATAGCGAGCGTAGTCCTGCGCATGCGTCGTCATCTGCATGTAACCCGCGAACCCCCGACGTCGAGAGTGCAGATACGTTCTGAACGCCCGCATCAGGTGGGTCTTGCCCGCCCCCGACTGCCCTCGCAACACCAACACTCGGCCGCGCCGATCGGAGTCTGGAGCCGTCACACGGTCGACAAGGCGCTCGAAAGCGTCTCGTGCCTCGGAGTGCACCGAGTCTACATCGAACGGGTCACGCTCCCACACCTGATGGGCCTGCGCGATCGCCCCAAACACTCGGGGCCCGCTTGGATCGCAGAACGCAATGCTCCGTGGGTCCTCGCGGTCTGGGGTAGCGGCGTCCACCAAGCGACGACGCATCTCCATTGTTGCTTCCAGCCGGACCCGCGTTGCTTGTTCCTCTTTGGAGAGGCCGCCCAGTTTCAAGATCCGCTCCATCGTGCGCTGCTGAGAGCGCACATAGATCTCCAGCGGCTCCTCATCGCCCGTCGCCCGTGCCGTGCGTCGACAGACATCGAGGCCCGCCCACTGCGTGACACTCGACAACGCGCCAAACGGCTCCGAGTCCGTACCGTAGCGCGCTAGAAAACTCCGCAGCTCATCGGGACCCACCACCACAAACTTCGCGTAGTCGGGGCGCACCGTCGCCAAGAACCGCAGCAACGAGAAGAAGATCGGATAGACCTGCTCGAGCTCATCGTCTGTGATGAGATTGTCGGCCACCACGCACGAGTGCGCCACGCGGGCGAAGTCGTTGAGCAACGCGCCGATGAGGACCATGCGATGAGGCAAGCCCCGCTCGACATGAAGCCGATGCAAGTCAGGACCGAGCAGCTCCGCTTGGTTGTCCTCCGTGATTACCCGCTCCACCATGGAGCTGACCTTGTCGACGATCTCGGTGAGTTCGAGCGGCGGTGTATTTTCGGGTTTCATGCTGTCCTCGGTGGTGCGATCTCGATGAAGTGAAATGTCGCGTTGAGGTGACGAGCCTCCGACTGCTCAACAAGGGCGCCGTCCATTGCCCCCACGAGGTCCGCGCGATGCAGGCGAAGTAGCCCCAGGCGATTGGCCTCGACGAGGCGCTCCTTGAAGCTCACCAAGGAGGTACGCAGGGGCCCCGCCTGGGCCGCCTGCCAGACGGTCGCGATGAAGATTCGTTCGTCGCCGTAACGGCCAGCCGTGGTCGCTTCGGCGAGGGCTTGAACCTGCGCGGCCCAGTCCTGCGGGGACAGCTCGACCGCCACATCCCCCCGCTCGACACCCGCATCGGCGGGCGCCGTACGGGCCTGCGCTGCGGACGGGATTGGTGGCGGGGCGGGAGCCTCGGACTCGGGGGGCTCGTCTTGCGCTGTGAAGCCTCCGTCGAAAACCCAGCGGCTCACAAGCTCCCGCTGCACGCCCGCGATGTTGCGGGTTGTCGTGCCCGCGGCCGCGGTCGCGAGCCATTGCCCCGCATCGGCGGCCTCGATCGACTTCGCCCGTAGTGGCGTACCCAGGGCTCGTTCCAGCAGCACTCGCCGCAGCTTTCCGAGCGTCAGCTTCCCCGCCTCTGGGACCCCCAGGGCCTGCCAGACCTGAGCGTCCACTGCCTGCGTGAGCGTTGGAGTCTCGTCGATCTCCAGCCCGCGATCTTGCCGAATGAGCCGGGCCCGTAGCTTGTCTGCGCTCGCCACCGACGACCAGCGCTTGCCAGGAAGCTGTAGGGCAAGCGCGGGCATCAATGCTCTCCATACTTTGGACCAGCGCTGGGGCAGGTTATTGACTCCTAGGGCTTCACACAGTCGCGTGATCCCCTGGGGAAGAACCGCTCGACGGTCATCGATATCTCCCGCCCGTTTTAGTGCCGTCAATCCGCGTTCGCAGTGTTGCGACCATTCCTGGGCTGAGAGTCGGCCATCCACAAACCGATAGAGTTCGGTCTCTAGCTTGCGGACAGAGGGAGCACGACGACCCGAGGTTGCGAGACGAGCGAGGATGAGCAGTTCTAGGCGCTTGAGGTGGTCATCGGTCATGCCGAAGCTCCTGGTATTCGCGGGCGCCGAATGACCCCCTACACAGCACGGGTGACACTTCGATCCGCAATCGATCAAAGTTGGATGCGTTTTATTTTGTGAGGTCGGATCGTGGCCCAGATCCACGACCTGAGCGGCAAACAGACCCATCGCGGCGAAAATGCGATTACGCTACGGGAGTCGGTTGCGACGGAGCTGTGTCCACCCCATGGGGGCGTCACGGGCCGTCGCGGCGCGACCGTTGCCAGTGAGGTGCTCGAGATGTCCGACCAATATGATGTATTCCTCTCCCACAGCGAAGCCGACGAATCCACGCTGGAACCGCTGGCCGGGCGCCTCCGAAACGAGGCCGGCCTGCGTCCGTTCTTTCGTCGCTGGAATCTGATACCGGGTGAAGTCGAAGTGCGTGGTGTTGAGCGCGGGCTAGAAAACAGCTCGACGATCGCGGTCTTCATCGGACCCGAAGGGCCAGATGCATGGCGTGACAGCGAGAGCCAGCTTGCGCTCATTCACCAGGCCGACCGTCGCATCATCCCGGTACTTCTGCCGGGCGCCTCAAAGGAGGACCTCGTCGGCTTCTTGCGTACTCGCACGTGGGTCAACATGACCGAAGACGACGGCTTCGAGCGGCTCGTCGCGGGCATCACGGGCAAGGCACCAGAGCTCGCGACCGGCTTCGACCCTGCACCAACACTGCACAAGCGCCTTGAGACGACGACAACGGTGGGCCCGAAGGCGAGCGCCCACGCGGCGCGCCCAACTCCGTACACGGTGTATCTGGCTTCGACCAGCAGGGACGGTGGCACGACCCACCCAGATCTATTCGAGACGATAAGGATGGTCGGCATGGTTGCGTGCCACGCCGACGAACCCGACCTGGCCTCCGCCAAGGAGCGGCTGAGCAAGGCGGACCTCTTTGTGATGGTCGTTGGCTGGCGCTACGGCAAGGTCCCCAACGGCGAGACGATGTCGATGCTGGAGCTCCAGTATCAGTGGGCGTGCGAGCTGAAGCTGCCACGCATCGTGCTGATGGTGGACGAGCTGCGACCGATCGTTGTGGGACACCACTTCGATGAACCGCCCGAGCGTTGGAGCAAGCAAGATCGCTTGCAGGCGCTCAAGACCCGCCTGGAGGAACACGAGCAGCTCATCCGCTTCACCGAGGAAAACATCGGGGCGAAATTGACGCATTGCCTGCACCAGTGGCGCAGCGACGGCGCTGGCACGGGCTCAAAGCGGGAGGAGGCGAGTCGGTCGAAAAAGCCTCGCAAGGCGACAACCAAGACGACCTCGAGCCGGCCACGCCAGCGTCCATCCAGCGCTCAGCCACGCACGCGTAAGCGCAAGACCACCCGCCCCAAAGTCCCCCATCGAACGCATGCCCAGCAGCGCGCTCGCTATCTCGAAATCGTCGAAGAACAAAGCTCGACATCCACGGTGTTCGGGCCAAGGGGCCCAGTATCTCTCCCCCTACGCCTCGACGACCTTACGGTGGAAGTCCACCTGGAGCCCGACCACGACTCCGACTCACGAGTACAGCTCCACCATGTCTTCGAGCACGCCACGCGAAACGACCGCGTCGGGGTGGTGCTCGTGGGGCCGCCCGGATCGGGGAAATCCACCCAGCTCCGTCGTATCGCACTATGGCTCAGCCGCCGCAGCCCCATGTCACTGGGGCTCCCCGTGGACACGGTGCCGATCGTGGTGTCGCTCCACAAACTTCCCGATCAGATCGATAGCTGGCGCGATGCCCTATTCGCCCAGCTCCGCACTACGTCGGGCCTCGGGCCAGGCTCCGCTGAGCTCTTGCTACGCACTGAGCACCCGTTGTTCTTGGTGGATGGCTTCGATGAACTTCCCACCGAGAAGGCCCGAGAGCGATCGCTCAAGTGGATCGAGCAGGCCTTGCAAGAACACCCGCACGCCCGGTTCGTCGTCACCCAGCGCCCCAACGAGCCCGGGGCCGACGTGTCCTGGCCCGCCGCCGTCCTCCACGTTCAACTTCCACCGATGGGCGAAGCGGAGGCGAAGGGGTTTGTCGAGCAGTGGTTTCGGGCGCTCGAGCCCGACCCGACCGAGCTGGACGGCGCCCGCAAGGCAGACGCCCTATGGGCGCAGCTCAAAGCCCCCGAGTTTCGCACCACACGTATGGTCGAGTTCGCCCGCAACCCGCTCATGCTCGTGGTGTTGTGCGTGCTGCACCACGAGCGCGGGCAACTCCCCGCTCGACGGGTCGAGCTGTACGAGCAGTGCGTTCAAGTTCTCGTCCGACAGTGGTGCGCCAGCGGGAACCTTCCGCGCCGTTTCGGAGACCGCGAAGCCCGGCAGATCTTGCAGCCGCTAGCGCATTGGTTGCACGAACAACCGGGCCGTACCTACGCCGATGGAACCGCGGTGGCGGCCGCTGTCGAAGAACACGTCAAGGCGACGATGGGCTACGAATCGGTCGACGGCCAAGTCTTTCTGGACGAGGTGGCTCAGAACAACGGCATCCTCCAGACCAAAGGCCCGAACAGCTACGGGCTCCTGCATCTGTGCTTCCAAGAATATCTCTGCGCCCGCCACCTGCGTAGCCTGTCCCACCGCAACCCCGAAGTCCTCGATGCCCTGGCCGATCGATTCGGTGACCCCTGGTGGCGGGAGGTCACCATCTTGCTGCTTGCGCTCGGTGAGCCCGCCTTGTTCGACCCCTTCGTTCGAAGAGTCTTGGAACGCCCTTCGTTTGTCGAGCACATCGACTGGCTCGTCGAGTGTACCCGGGAAGCCGCCCAGAGCACCCTGAAGCCCTTTGAAGATCTCCTACAACAACCCGCGGGCGATGACCACGAACACTGGAAGCGTCAGCTCGGCGCGGCTCAGTTCTTGGAGCATGTGGAGCCCGAGCGCCTCGTCATCCTATCGGAGCAACTTCGCGAGCATCCGTTGGAGCAACTGCGCCGTCTCGTCCCCGCGCCTGAGTCACCTGCGCCTCGGCTTGTCGTCTCTGCCCGCAGTGGCTACGGAGTCGTTCAAATCCCTGGTGGTCGCTTTCGAATGGGCTCGCATCACCGCGAGCGAGGCCGAAGGGGCGACGAAGGCCCTCGACACCACGTCGAGCTTGGTCCCTACGCCATCGGCAAGTACCCCGTCACCAACGAAGAATACGGACACTACCTGCGCGCCCGCCCGCAGGCCGCGGAGCCAACCTATTGGGCCGACTCCCGCTACAACAAGCCACGGCAGCCCGTCGTCGGCGTGTCATGGCACGATGCCCAAGCCTATTGCCAATGGGCGGGCTTGTCCCTCCCTACCGAAGCCCAGTGGGAGCACGCATGCAGGGCGGGAACCCAAACCGCCTACTGGTCCGGGCGTCAGCCACGGGACCTTGAGCGAGTCGGCTGGTGTGTTGAAAACTCCGAGGGCCGACTGCATCCCGTCGGAGAGCGAGATCCGAACCCGTTCGGGCTGCATGACATGCACGGGAACATCTGGGAGTGGTGCCTCGATAGCTTCGGCCACTACTCAGAGGCGCCCCCTCGTGCGACCGATGGCCTGCGCCACCCTCCGCTCGAGGATGGCAATCGTGTGATCCGCGGGGGTAGCTGGATCGACCCTGCCCGCAAGGCACGGTCCGCGTACCGACTCAATCGCCACGCCGACAACACACTTGCGTACCTCGGTTTTCGAGCCGTCGAGATGCCGCCTACCGACGACGACGACTGACCGCCATCGAATGAAGCCAGGCGGTCCGTTATCGACGACGACGGGGTGGCGGCCCGGGTGGTTGTCCACGGAGCGCACGCACGATGCCCTCGACCTCCCGTGCATACGCCTCACCCGTCTTTCCACGAAGATCAACGCCTCGTCGCGTTCGCAAGAACGGGGGCATCGTGGCCTCTCCCTCGCCGATACGAACAGGAATCAACCGCCCGCTCGCCCCCTGCGCCATCGCCTTCTCGAGCAACGCCCCATACTCGTCCCAGGCTCGCGCGTACGACATCGTATGAGGAGACACGGCAATGAGACCAAACCGGCTACGGGCAATGCCCTCCTCATAGCGCCGCAGCTCGGCGGAGCCCACCGAGATCTCCCAGGGAGCGAAGAACACCCGCAGTTCTCGGTCATGCAGCTCGGTCGCCAGCCGTCGAGCCTCGTGGTCATCTTCCTCCGCATAAGAGATGAACACATCCCACAACGCGTCATCCTGAATTGCAGACTTCGCCACCAACGCCACGGCGGAGGGATCAACACCACTCCGACACACCAGCGTCGGCAATTCCTGGTCCTCCAGTCGCCCCTCGAGCATGAGGATATTGACCCCCAAGCTGAACGCGGTCTGAATCGTCTGCCCGTGCGCTAATCCTCGATAGAATGCTACGGAGAACGCTTTCGCGGCCACATCGGAGATCTCACCACTTACCCCAACCACGAAGTCGACATGCTCGACGAGCGCGTCTGCCTGCTCGGCGGAGTGGCACGCATTGAGTACGACGAGCCGCACACTGGCCCCTACGGTGGCAAAGAGGTCCCCCAGCGCCCTCCCCGACGCAATGGCCGACCCCGTCTCGTTTTCGGAGTGCAACACTACCCCGCTCGGCTCATCGAGCCCATCGGGCTCTTGCGTGCCACCAAGGTCACGGGTCACACGCCGCGAGCGAGCACCTCGGACACCGTGCCCGATAAACTGAACGATTGTGGGCTTCTCGTCGAGAAGCGTTCGTTGCAAGACAGCAGAGCTCGCCTCGAACCGCTCGATGATCCGAAATGAAGCATCAAGCCCAATCAACCGCAGCTCAGCCGAGACCGCATCGACTTCGCCCCGCAGATCTAGCGCTGAGTCCCGCGCGGGGTTGGCAGCAAAGAACACCACAGTGCACGGGGGCATGGCCGATGCTCTCACATGAAAGCATCACGAGACGATAGTGAATCACCCTTCAGGGCATGCACAGCACATCGGGCGAGCCGGGTGTTCCCCAGTCGTCCGAGGTCGAAGCGGACGGCAGTGGGCTATCGGAGATGCACCAGTGGTCGCTATCGTCGTTGGCGTCGACGTCCCAAAACTCTGGGAGCAGCACCCGCGACCGACCAGAGACCTCAGGGTCCGAGGAGAACTGAAGGCTCTCGTCGAGAATGAGGTCGTTGAGGCCGAAGATGTACACCTGCTCGAAGATGGTGTTCCCAAACCGCACATCATCGGAGTAGGTGGTCAGCGGAGCCCCCGCGTATGGCCAGAGGTTTTCGAGCGCCAGCACTTCGACGGTGCCGGGCATGACGATCGCCGACTCGGTCACAAACGCATCTGGGGAGCCAAATCTTCCGTCGCTACGATTGCCGACACCCAGGCCATGAAGGTCGATGGGAAACTCCGTGGCGTTATACAGCTCGAACCATTCGCAATCGTCGTTGGTGCAGTTGGGGTTCCCCATCACCTCGGTGATCACGAGGTCCCCACGCACAAGCATCTCGACGTACAAGGTGTCGTCGTCACCGCTGGAGCTCGAGTCCGAAGAGTCGCCCAGGCCCTCCGTTGTCTCGCCCGAGCTGTCGCTGTCGGCACCATCGGTGGCATCCGTGGCGTCGGTCGTGGAGGATGTGCCCGAGTCATCGCTCGTGCTCTCGACAACCGCGCCCGTCGTATCCATGGGCGCGATGGACGTAGAGCCGTCGGCGGAGCTGCCCGTGGTGGCGAGCGCCGTATCGCCCCCCGTATCGGCATCAGCGGCGTCCAGCTCGGGGTGCGCATCCACAAAGCAGGCGCTGACGAGAGTGCAGCAAAGGAGCAGTGGACGATGCATGAGAGCCTGTCTGGATATGACGTTCGTGGGCTCTCAGCGTTGCACATCGTCTGCGAAGCCGGCTGCGAGCCTACGCACGCATGCTACCGCGGGGCGTAATCACGGCGACTCGAAGCCGTTGGGTGGGTGGATGCGCCACCGTCAGACCTACAGCGCGCTTGCCTTCCTGGCCGTGACCGCCTGCACGGACGGGAAGAGCCTCATGGTGGAGCCCCCGCCGATCGATCGGTACAGCATGGAGGAGGGACCGCGCGAGCCACCTCCGCCTCCACGGCCACCCAATCAAGAACGCTTCGCGAGCGGCGCGCAGCTTGTGCTGGGACTCGTCGTCCTCGACGAAGCCCGGGCGGGTCGACGAGTCGTTTACAGCCCCCTGAGCCACCGTGAACTTCCGTGGGTGGGGGCTGCGAGCTCGCTCCTATGCGCGAGCGCGCGATGTGACACCGATTGCATCGCCGAGCTGAGCATCGAGGCCAGCGCGTGTGGAACGAACCGCGGGATCACTCGCGACTCCATCACGGTGGTCGCCACGCGCTGCGGCCCTCCGCGGCTGTACCACTTCGTAGTCGCGTACGACCCGCTTCGAATCGTCGATGAGCCAGCGCTCGAAGAAGAGGAGGCTCCAAAGGCCGTTCCCACCCGGAGGTTGCCGCGTCGCTGACGAGGTCGGCAGATCGTCCCAACGCCCCTCACGGTCCTCCGCCAATGCACAGAGAAGTGGTGGCTTCAGCATGCCCGCTCGTAACGCCGCGCGCGGGCGTGGGCGCGGGGCCTTTCCGATGACCAACTCGCGCTCCTATGGCCGAGCGTCGGCGCAGCGGCGACCGGCGATGTCGCCCATCTTCGCGTACAGCTCCACTCCGCGGGCGCTGTGCTCCACCAGGTCATCGGAGAAAGTCACTCGTCCAGGCTCCAAGATCACCACGACCGTGGAGCCGCCGAACAAGAAGTAGCCCTTCTCCTCCCCCTTTTCGACCGGCCCCGCGCCTGCCGTGTGCACCACGCTACCCACACCCGTGGCCCCCACCTCCACGAACGTCACCACGCCCCACTTGTCGCTCTTGATCGTGGTGACCCAGCGCTTGTTGTCGAGGAAGGTTCGCGTCATTCGCTCGAGCCCGATCGGCGAGACCGAGAGCAGCTCGCCGTCGATGCGCTTGACCTCGCTCGCCGTCCCCGCGATGGGAAAGTGAAAGCGGTGGTAGTCGATGGGAGCCAGGCGGGCGATCAGCATTGAGCCGCGGACGTAGCGCTGGGCCAGCTCGTCGTCGCCCAGGAACTGCGCAAGATCGAACGCGAACGTCTTCACATATTCGGGCTTGGCCAACGACAAGTCGGGGAACACCAAGTGGCGCCCGTCCGCGGGCAGCACCAACGCATCCTCGTCGGCACAGATCGGTCGGGCCGCGGGGGCAAGCCTGCGCGTGAAGAACTCGTTGAAGCTCCCAAACGTCGAGACTGGCTCAGCGAACTCGTCGACATCGAGCCCATACTTGGCGATAAACGGCTCGATCTTGGCCCGACTTCCCGGCCGCGACATCAGCCAGCCGTACACCCGCGAAAACAAGCTGCGCTTGATCAACGCAAACAGCAGCAGTCGCCCCACGGGGTTGCGATAGATGAAGCGGAGATAGCCTTCGCCGTAGACCATCTCGCGCTCAGTGGCCCCCGTGTAGCGGTTGTAGACGTCGATGTTGCTCGGCATGGCGTGCTCTTGCGCCGCGGAGTCTAGCAGCCCGCGGTGAAACCCCGGGGGCCTATCGAGCGCAGCGAAAGCCCACCGTGCTGTAGCCGTGGCTGGGCGTCAGACCGTACCGATAAGACGATCGCAGGTCGTCGATGTCGTCGTAGAAGCTGCCCCCGCGGACAACCTTCACGCGGCCATCTTCGGGTGCGGTGGGAGGACGACGTGTCGGCAGCCGCTCGTACGCATCGGCGGCGTACCAGTCGTGCGTCCACTCCCACACGTTGCCCGCCATATCGAGCATGCCGTAGGGACTCGCCCCCTCGGGGTGGCTGCCGACGGGAGTCGTCCCCGCTCCGCAGCCGTGGTGATGTGCCAGCGCGCAGGTTGGTTCTTCGTCGCCCCACGGGTAGCGCCGCCCATCGGTTCCGCGTGCCGCTTTTTCCCACTCGGGCTCCGTCGGTAGCCGTTGACCACGCCAATGGCAGTACTGCTCCGCCTGTGTCCACGTCACGCAGACAACGGGGCGGTCGCCGCTGATGAGTTCAGTCCCGAGACCGCCGCCCTCGACGAAGCCCGTCTCGGGCTGAAACACATAGCAGCGATCGAGATTGATCTTCTTGCAGCCCCCCTCAACGACACAATCGGCGTAGTCGTCCCAGCTGACCTCCGTGCGATCCATGGTGTAGTCGAAGACCACCGCTTCTCGCGTGGCGACCTCGTCGGCTTCGCACCCCTCGGACTGGGCACGGCAGCCGAGGGCAAAGTTGCTGGCGGGTACGTGCCGCACGGGATCGAAGTCCATTCGCAGAGGAGGCAGGGCGGCTCGTTCCTCGAGTGAAGCGGCGGCAGGCACGATGGCGGACAGCTCGGGGGCGGGCTGGCCACTGCTGTCGGAGAGCACGAGATTGATCCCCGCCGCCTCGGGGTTGGGCACGGGCTCGCCTAGCGACCAACCATGGCGCACGACCTGTCCGACATACTCGGTGGCCTCCTCGGCGGTGATTCGACCGTCTGCGTTGACATCGCCCCAGCCACGGAGCGCGCCCAACATCGCGTAGCTCAGCGCCGGGCCCTCGCCCAAAGGCAGCACCGCGGCGCAGCCGGGACCGACCCCCGCGCTCATCGAAGCCAGATTCGCGGGCTTCCGCCGCAGCCGAATCGAGTCGCGCATCGCCTCTCGTTTCGCCTGTTCGACGAGGATGCCGAGCATGGTCCCTTGGCTCCCCTTGGGAGTGGGTGGAGCCGCCGCGGCCTCGTCGCGCCCCGTCGTTGTTCCCTCGCCTCCCCCTCCCGCGAGGAGCGACTGGTCCTGCGGAGACATCACGATCGCCAGCTGAGCCTCTCCGCGCCACTCGAGACGGAGCGCAGGCAGACCACCGAGCTGCCCCAACGCAGGTCGATCGTCGCAGGCATCGAGCACCGCGAACGCGCTGTGCTGAGGGCCGAAGCCAAGCGTCGCCCAGACTTCTATCTGCCGCAGGGTAGAGCCCTTGCGATGGGGTGCAAGCAGCAGCTCACCCGGCTCATTGGGCGACGAGGTGTTGCCGCGACCTACGAACACGAACCACAGCGAGCCCCCCTTGGGCACACGCCGACGCGCTCGCTCGAGCACGCGACGCACACGAGCGGGGGTTGCTCTGCGATCGCGGAGCAGCCACACGCGACGCGCAGGCACCCCTTGGCGCTCGACGAGCTCCCGCGCCCATGCATCACCGAGCTCCCGCGCCCCGTCGCGCCCCACCGCTTCCGCAGAGTCCAAAGAAACGATCACAGCCGCGTCCCTCTTGCCTTGCGTAGTACCTGGGGGCACCTGTGCGAGATCGGGCCAGCCGGGGCCGGGCTGAGCATGCGGTGCGAGCGGGGGCAGGCATGCTGCACCGCACAGGAGTGCCCCGAATCCCGCGGCAGTGAGCGAATTCGTCCAGACCGTGGAGTGTGCTCGGAGCATCGTCGCCGTATCAACGCTCGCACCCTCGCGAGCTTTCGGGTGAGTACCGCGCGACTTGCTCAGCCCCTCAGTGCCCGCGCTGATCGTCGAATCGCCGCATCACAAACGTCACCACGGTCGCGCTGACCAGCACCAGCAGGGCATACAGCAGGGGGATGGGCAACATCTGGTCAGCACTCGCCGCAGGGAAGCTCGCGATGACGACCGCAATCGCCAGCGGGCTGTTTTGGATCCCGGTCTCGAAGCTCACCGCCCGCCGCTGCTCGACCTCTAGCCCGAGTAGCCGCGCACCGAGGTACCCAAGGCCCATCCCGAGAGCACCGAGGGCAAGCGCGGCGATGATGTGGGCGGCGGGCAACGAGAGCAACAGCTCCCGATTGCGGACGAGCCCCGACACGATGAGCAACGCCAAGACCGCGATGCCCGAGAAGCCACCGAGCTTCTCGAGTGCGGCCGCTCGCTCCTTGTTGCGATGGCGAAGCCACATGCCCAGCGACAGCGGCACAAGCATCAGCCCCAACGTGGTCGCGATGCCGCCGAACGGTACCTCGAGCGCACCCAAGCCCAACGACCGGGTGTACAGGAACAGGATCGACGGCATGGCGACCACGGCCACGACCGAAGAGACCACCGTCATGGAGATGCTCAGGGCCAGGTCGGCGCGGGTGTAGTAGGCGAAGAGGTTCGAGGTCGTGCCGCCAGGAGTGCAGCCAACGACGATCAGCGACAGCGCGATCAGAGGATCGAGCTCGAGCGCACGGCCGAGGGCCCAAGCGACCAGAGGCATCCATCCGAACTGAGAGGCGAGACCGATCAGCAGCCCCTTGGGTGCCCGCGCGACCTTCCGAAACTGGTCGACTGACAGGGCGGCTCCCATGCCCGCCATGAGCACGATGAGGAGCAACGCGAGCGCGGCTTTTTCGATTGGGCCCAACATAGAGCGGCAACGACCCTTACCACGAAGGTGGTGGTCGCATCGGGGTGCCGATCGAGATTGCGGGTAGCGAGGCCCAGTCGTGTAGCGCGTGGCCCCCAATGCAACGAACCATCCGTGCTCGCCCGAGTCCGCGACGTAACGTGATCGGCGTATCGCAAACCAAATCCGTTGAGAGTGGACAGGCCGGACCCGGTCCGCCACCATCAAACACAACGATGGGATGTAGCGTGATCAAAGACGGCGTATTGGTGTTCGCCCTTTGCGTGGTCGGGGGATGCACGAACACATCCAGTGGAACCGACACGGGGGCGAACCCCACGGGAGGTACGAGTCCATCCGCAACCGACGATGGGGTCGACGCGGGCACCGAGGGCCCGAGCGTTGGCCCCGACGGGACCGTGTGCGCCGCCGGATACACCTGCTGGCCCGATCCCGACAACAACGTAGTCTGGGTGATGAAGGACGACGGCAACGTCAACGGGCCGAGCTGCAAGAGCGTCTGCGAAAATGCATTGAGCGACAACTGTGACTTTCACGGATGCGACGAAGGCCGCGACGTTGCGTACCCGGATATCGACAGCTTTGCCCCCGTGGCCGAAGGCCTGGGCTTTAGCTGCCGAGAGGGCGGGTGCTGGTGGCCCGAAGCCCCCGCGGAGGGCCTGTACCTCGTCTCGATCGACACCGATGAGAGCGGCTCGAAGTCTTGCTATTTCCCGACCGAAACTCAGCTGAGTTGCTCGAGCCACCCGGGCAACGCCAACTGTTTCGGCGAGCGATACGCCGCCGTTTGCCCGTGTGTGCCAAAGCCTCTGGACCAAGCGTGTGAGTGGGAATGCCCGCCGCAAAATACGACACGTGCGACGTGGAAGACAGACGGAGACAGCTGCGTAGAGCGCATCAACTACTGGAGAAAACGCGCCTGCGAAGAGGGCTGGGTCGAGTGTCCGCCCGCAGGCTTGCCCCCGATGGTCGAGTGCACCGCATGCCACGAATGCGCCAACTCCGAGGCGCAATTCGACTCGGAAAACGGCGCGCACGCTTCCTTCGGTCGCTGCGGCGAGCACGTCCAGGGCGAAGGCGGTGGTGCGACGTGTGCCGACGTCATCGACAGCTTCGTCAGTGAGCGCGCGCCCGACGAGGACGGCGTGATGCGCTGCCAGGGGCACTGTGGACCCATCCTCGCCCCTGGATGCCAGACCTTCTTTTGGGGCAAGGCGATGGACTCGGGCTTCCACACCCTCAATTGGCGCTCCTGCAATGTCGACACCTGTCAAGGATATTGTGCCGACAATCCGGGAGACTGCTTTACGCACGAGACCTCTCCCGACGGCACCTGCGATGATCCTGACGTCGGTGCGGGTCCAGGCCCGGACATCATGACCTGCCCGTAGCGGGCGAGCAGGCTCGCGCCGCGTGACCCCTTTGGGCCACGGCCAGGCGGTGCCTCCAACCAAGAGTCGACTGCTACTCTCGAGACTCGATGCCCACAGCGACGCCGCCTCCAGGAGAGGTCGTGCAGACGTCCCCTCCCCGGGATTCACTTCCAGACGCACGGCGCGTCGGTCGATTCATGGTGCTATCGCAACGCCCGCGCCGCGACGCGGGCGATCTCTACACGGCTTACGATCCGACACTCGACCGCCGAGTCGCGATCGTCGTCCTACCGCCGACAAGGGGCGACGACGATAGCCCGCGCGACGGCAGCCCCGCGCTGGCCAAGGCGCGTACGCTCGCCAGCCTCTCGCATCCGAACATCGTCGCGGTTCATGATGCGGGCCACCACGAAGGGCGGGCCTTCGTGGCGATGGAAGACATCGAAGACCCCACGCTCGCCCAATGGGCGACGACTCATCCGCCCACAACGCCCCGCCACCGACAGGCGACCATCGACATCTTCGTGCAGGCGGCCGAGGGCTTGGCCGCCGCTCATCGAGCGGGCGTCGAGCATGGCAACATTCGGGCGCGATCGATTCGCATCGGCGACGACGGCACGGTCCGCTTGGTCGACTTTCTGCTTGTCGCTCCCGAGCCAAACGATGACGGCCGGGAGGCCCAGCGGGGTACCCGTGGAGACGCGTTCCAACTGTGCACGACCGGGTTTCAGATCTGCTTCGGACCGCTGCCACAAGACCCCCGATCGCCCGACCACGACCGCCGCGGCTACCCAGAGGGGCTTCGTGAAGCGCTGCTGCGAGGACTGGACCCAGACCCGACGAAGCGCTTCGGGAGCCTCGGCGAGCTGGCCGACGCGCTGCGACAGAGCATGCCGCCTGCACCACGTTCTTCGACGCGCCGTGCCACAACCGTTGCCACGATTGGCGCGGCCCTCGGCATCAGCGCGGCGCTCTGGTGGGGCGGCCAATCCAGCGCCGCGGCGTCGCCATGTCATGACGGTCTCGAGCTCATAGCGGACTACTGGAACGATGAGGCGCGGCGGCAGATCGAGACTGGGTTCTCCCAGACCGGGCTCTCCTACGCAGCCGCCAGCGCAGCAACGGTCGGGGCAGACATCGACAACTACGCTCTTCATTGGGCCCAAGCCCACGACCAAAACTGTGCCGCAACCATAGAAGCGGGTAGCCAGGCGGAGCAAACCCGCGCGTACCGAGATGTTTGCCTCGACTACGCACGGCATCGGGTCGGCGCGCTGATCGATCGACTCGGGCACGCCGACGTTGCAGCGGTCGACCACGGACCGCTCGCGGTCGCGCAGCTCTCGTCGCCTCAGAGTTGTCTTCCGCAGGCACGGAGTGCAACCGCAGCCCCTGGCCCACAAGGCGAGCGAATCGAGGCGATGTACCGCGAGCTTGCGCGCCTCGACGCCGCCACGCTGATCGACGTCAACAAGGACGAAACCCGGCGGGCAGAAGCGCTGGCCGAAGAGGCCCGGAGTCACGGCAACCATCGGCTCGAAGCACGCGCCGAGCTGCTGTTGGCGCGGACCGACCCCGCCCGCATCTCGACTGCATTCTCGGCCGCCGTGATCTCGGGCGACGAGCCGCTGGCTTTAGCGGTTGCGGTTGCGGTTGCGGGCGCCGCCCACGAACTCGACGTCAGCCCGACCGAAGAACAGCGGCAAAAAGTGAAGGAGTGGGTCCGCTACGCGCAGGCACTGGCCGGCCGCCATCCGAGCAGTGCCGACCTCGCGCCTCGGGTCGCGTACGAGGCGGGCCGCGCTGCGTTGCAGCGTGGTGAAGTCGACGAAGCGATCGCGTTGTTTCGGATTTCGATAGACGGGGGGCGAGACCTCTCGTGGCGTCGGCTCTGGATCTCGCGTGCACGGATCGGCCTGGCGCGCGCGCTCCGAGCCCAGGGCGACCTCGACACGGCAGCACAAGAGGAAAGCGAGGCCCTCGATGCCCTCTCGGCGGCCCTGGGGCGCTCTCATCCCGAGGTCGTCGCATCGAAGCAACAGCTCACGGGCCCGCTCGAGCTCACGGAAAAACCGCAATGACCGGCGACGATGTCCTGAGCGAGCAAACGCGAACTCGCACAAACGTCGGCAAGCGCTCGCACGCGACGACGGCCCCGATCGCTCCCGCGGAGCAGATCGCTCGATTTTCGATCCTCGGCAAGCTGGGCCAAGGCGGCATGGGACAGGTCTACATGGCCTACGACCCACAGCTCGCCCGACGGGTGGCGGTGAAGGTCTTGCGGTTTGGCGACAACAAACACAGCGCAAGCCAGCACGAGCGACTCGTTCGGGAGGCCCGGGCGCTGGCTCAGGTCACCCATCCCAATGTCGTGCGGATCCATGACGTCGGCGTTGTCGACGGCCAAGTCTTCATCGCTATGGAGATGATCTCGGGAGTCTCATTGCGACAGTGGATGAAGGAGCATCCCCCAGGAAGCCAACGGCATGCCGAACAGGCGCTCGACCTGCTTACCCAGGCCGGGCGGGGCTTGGCCGCCGCACATCGTGCGGGCATCGTGCATCGCGACTTCAAGCCCAGCAACGTGATGGTCGGGCTCGACGGTCGCGTGCGCGTCGTCGACTTCGGCCTCGCGCGTCCCTTCGATGAAGAAGAACTCACCGACTCCAACCCGGCCGATAGCGGTCACTCTCGCCCCGACGATCGGGGCGGAGACCACACGCCACGACCGACACGCGACCAGATCGATCGCGTAAGCGCCACACTGACCCGACCCGGCTCGCTGCTCGGTACACCATCGTACATGCCACCCGAGCGCTTCTGCGGGTTCAACGGAGACCCACGAAGCGATCAGTTTTCTTTTTGTGTGGCGGCGTTCGAGTGCCTGTTTGGACGACGACCATTTTCGGGCAACACGGCGCTGGCACTCCTCGACTCGATCGAACAGCGGGCGTTCGTCGAGGTGACCAACCCGGCCATCTCCGCACGCGTGCGCACAACAATCGAGCGTGGCCTTCACCCGTCGCGGCAGCGTCGATTCGACTCCATGGACGAGCTGCTGAAGCGACTGCGGCGGCCGCCTATTGCCCGCCAGCTCGCGCTGGCATCCGTGCTCGCGACGTTGGGAGGCGCGGCCATCGGCTGGGCCGCCCTTGGCGGCGGGGCCACGACCGATGCTCGGGGCCCCCGATGTGACGAAGGGTCGACCGAGCTCGCCGCGGTCTGGAACGATAGCGTGCGCACGGACATTGAGCGGGCCGCCGTCGCTACCGAGCAGCCATACGCGGCCGACGTGATCGGTAATGTTCTGACCACCTTCGATGGCTATACAGAACAATGGGCGGGCATGCGCGACGCGACGTGCCGCGCGACATGGATCGACGAGTCGCAGACGCAAGAGGTCCTCGAAGTGCGAATGCACTGCCTCGATGGACACCTACAGAGAATCAACGCACTAGCCGAAGCGCTCGCAAGAATCGACCAGAGCAACATCGACAGAGCCGGATCGGCGATCCGCGACCTGCCCGATCTCGCCTACTGCGAGGATGCTTCGGCGTTGTTGGCCATCACTCCGCTGCCGAGCGAGCCCAACGATCGTCGGACGCTCACGGAGCTTGAAGATCGACTCGCCAAGCTGGGTGCATGGCCCGCGCGATCCAACGCTGACTCGCTGCTTCACGAAGCCGATGCTCTGGTCGCGGCCGCGGACATACTAGGCTACGCGCCGCTACACGCTTCCACCTTGGACATGAAAAGCCAGCTCCTGCAGAGTGTGGGCAACGACTTGGAGGGCGCCGTCGAGGCGCGAGACGAGGCTTTTTGGCTTGCCATCGCGGCGGGCGACGATAGGGCCGCAGCCCAAATCTCCGCGAAGCAAGCAGGCTTGCTCTCGAACCTTGATCGCATCAACGACTCCGAACGCTGGCTCGGGTTCGCGCGGGACCTCGAAGCCCGGATCGGCCAGGCTCCCTCAACCGCCACTCACATTGCGCATGCCACCGCGACGCTGGAGAAGAAGAAAGGCAATGAGCTGCGCGCACTCGCGGCCGCGGAACAAGCACTGGAGTTTCAGCGAGCCCTGAAACCACCCGATCTGCAGTCAATCGCGAGTAGCCAGCAGCTCGTCGCCTCATCTCTCCACCGCCTCGGCCGCACCGACGAGGCGCTGGCAGCCCATGAAAAGAGCCTCGCACAGTACCGCGAGGCGGTCGGTCCGCGGCATCCTTGGGTCGGCGGTAGCCTGATGAACAAGGGGATCATGCACAACAGCGTGGGCCAATACGCCGAGGCGCTGGCTGCATATGCGCAGGCCCGCCCGCTACTGGAAGCTCTCCAGGGCCCTGACCATGCCGATATGGGTAGCTGGTGGCTGAACGTAGGCGTCGTTCATAGCCGTGCGGGCCGCTTCGATGAGGCTCGCGCCGCGGCGCAGCGAGCACTCGAGATAACAGAAGGCGCCTATGGCCCTCATCACTCGAGGGTCGCACGCGCCATCACCAATCTTGCCAGTGCCACACTAAAGCTGGGACACCCCGAACAAGCCCTGGAGCTCTTTGGTCGGGCACTCGAGATCAACGAGGCACGGCTCGGACCCGATCACCCCGACCTCGGACATACGCTGCAAGGCATCGCCGAGATCAACCTCGAGCTCGGGCGCATCGATGAAGCCGCCGCCGCGAATGCTCGTGCGAAGAAGGTACGGTCTCGTGGCGGAGAGCTGCGGTTCCTCGGGAACACCGTGGGGATCGAAGGCAGGCTGCACGAGCGTCGAGGGCATCTATCCGCCGCGCTGGAGGACTTTCAACACTCGCTCGAGATACGCCAGGATCAGCACGTCACTCCCGACGGCCTCCTCCTCGCCCGGTCCGACATCGCCCGGGTGCTCGTCAAGCTGGGCCGCCCTTCCGAAGCGCTCGCCATGGCCCAGGAAGCTCTGCGCGAAGCGACCCACGCCGAGAACCTGGCCCCGAGCCACCTCGTGGATGCGCGCTTCACCATCGCCCGCGCGCTGTGGATGCTCGACCGCGATCATATGGAGGCGCTGGCGTTGGCCCAGTGGGCTCAGGCGAACGCCAACCCACGACTGCAAGCAGAACTCTTGGCGACCATCGACCGCTGGCGTTCGGAGCGGGACGGGTGGATGTCGGGCCCATAAAAGAGGGCTACGAGCGCCGGACCTCCGTGGCGCCGACTGGAGCTGGCGCCCTGCCGCCAGCCGAGGTGCGCATAGACTTGCACACCACTCATTCTTGCCGGCCAAGCGGCGCTGCGGGTGTCCGGGGGTGCGGGCGCACAGGCGGCCCCATCGCGTCATGCAAGTCCGTTAGGCTGCGCGCCGCGAGCCGCCATGCGATTCCATAACGTCTCTATCTGCAGCGTTTCGCATGTCGATGCTCCCACGCGGGTCACCTCCGCCCACCTCGAAGACCAGCTCGCGCCGACGATGAAGCGCCTGCGCATCCCTTCGGGATTGCTCGAGGGCCTCAGCGGAATTCGTGCCCGACGTATGTGGCCCAGCGGCACGCTTCCGTCGGACGCGGCCACTCTTGCGGCGCGGCAAGCCATCGCCGCGGCACAGATCGAGCCGCGGCGGCTTGGGATCCTGATCAACACCTCGGTGTGCCGCGATTTCGTCGAGCCATCCACCGCGTGCATGGTGCACGGCAAGCTCGGACTCGGCCCCGACTGCCTGAACTTCGACGTCGGCAACGCATGCCTCGGCTTCCTCAGCGGCATGGAGATCATCGGCAACATGATCGAGCGCGGCCAGGTCGACTACGGCCTGGTGGTCAACGGTGAAGACAGCCGCTTCATCGTCGCGCAGACCATCGAGCGTCTCCGCGGACCGACGGCCGATCAAGCGATGTTCTGGTCGAACTTCGCCACGCTGACCCTGGGCTCGGCCGCGGTGGCGATGGTCCTGTGCCGCAGCGACCTGGCTCCCCAGGGGCACCGCTTCATCGGCGGGGTAACCGTGGCCGCCAGCGAGCACCGCAACCTATGTCGCGGCCAGGTCGACCACATGGAGACCGACTCCACGCTGCTGTTGACCTCAGGGCTACAGCTCGCGCGGCGCACATTCGACGCGGCGCATCGCGAGCTTGGCTGGACCCCTGGGGTCCTCGACGAATATGTGATTCACCAGGTCAGCAAGGCGCACACCGAGAAGTTCCGCGCCGCGTTCGAGATCGACCCCCAAAAGTTGCTCGCGACCTACCCCGAGTACGGCAATGTCGGCCCCGCAGGCCTGCCATTGGTGCTGTCGAAGGCGGCCGAGGCGGGTCGCCTCCGCTCGGGCGACCGCGTCGCGCTCATGGGCATCGGGTCCGGCCTCAACTGCGCCATGGCCGAGGTGGTTTGGTAACCATGCACGTCTCCAAAGAACTGTACCCCTTCGATGAGCACTGGCTCGAAGTTCGGCCCGGCGTGCGAATGCACTACGTGGACGAAGGTGAGCGCGACGCCCCCGTCGTACTCATGCTCCACGGCAACCCCACGTGGTCCTTCTACTGGCGACGGCTCATCAAAGCGCTCGCCCCCACGCATCGGGTCATCGCGCCCGACCATATCGGCTGTGGCAAGTCCGACAAGCCCGACGATGGCCGCTACTCGTATCGAATGGCGGAGCGGATCGCCGACATCGAGACGCTCGCGGAGGAGCTTGGGCTGCGCGATGTGAACCTGATGGTGCACGACTGGGGCGGCATGATCGGCATGGGCTGGGCACACAAGCACCCCACCCTCATCTCGCGACTCGTGCTGCTCAACACCGCGGCTTTTGGGCTCCCCGCCACCAAGCGCATGCCCGCATCCCTGTGGCTCGCTCGGAACACGAGTGTCGGCTCGGTGTTGGTCCGCGGCTTCAATGCGTTCTCCCGCGGCGCCACCCGTCTGTGTGTGACTCGGCGCCCGCTCTCGGCCGAGGTTCGCAATGCCCTGTGTGCCCCGTACGACAGCTGGAACAACCGCCGCGCCGTCCTGCGCTTCGTCCAAGACATCCCCTTGCGCCCTGAGGATCCCGGCTTCGACCTGCTCAACGAGGTGGGCGAGAACGTCGGGCAGTTCGATGATCGCCCCGTGCTGATCTGCTGGGGCGACCGCGACTTCGTGTTCGACGAGCACTTCTTGCGCGTCTGGGAGGCCAAGCTTCCCCACGCGGATGTCCACCGCTTCGCCGACTGCGGACACTACGTGCTCGAGGACGCAGGAGAGGAAATCGAAGCCCTGGTCATGAAGTTTCTGGGAGTCACGACATGAGCCAAAGTACGCCCTCGACCGTCGCGGACATGCTCCCGAGCATGGCCGCCGCACAGCCCGATACCACCGCGATCTACTGCCCAACGAAGCGCCGCGATGCCAAGGGTCAGATCGTCTACACCGAGGTCTCCTATCGCGAGCTCGACGAGCGGAGCGACCATATCGCCGCGGGCCTGCATGCGGTGGGTATCGAGCGCGGCACCCGAGCGGCCCTCATGGTCAAGCCCAGCCCTGAGCTGTTTGCGCTGACCTTCGCGATGTTCAAGGCGGGCGTTGTCCCCGTCATGATCGATCCCGGCCTCGGCGTTCGTGGGCTCAAGTCGTGCCTGGCCCGGGCGCAGCCGACCGCGTTCATCGGCATCCCCGTCGCCCATGCCGCCCGCATCGCGCTGGGCTGGGGCCGCCAAACTCTCAAACACATGGTGTGGGTCGGAGGCTGGGGATTCGGCGGCCATACGCTCGCCCAGCTCGAGGCGCTCGGCGCCGCACGGCTGCGCAAGGGCGAGGGCCTAGGCTCGACGGGCCCCGACGAGATTGCAGCGGTGCTCTTCACCAGTGGCAGCACGGGTCCTCCCAAGGGTGTCATCTACCGCCACCGAACCTTCGTGGCACAGGTCGAAGCCATCCGCGCCATGTTCGACATCTCGCCTGGCGAGATCGACCTCCCCACGTTTCCGCTGTTCGCGTTGTTCGACCCCGCGTTGGGCATGACCACGGTCTTGCCCGACATGAACTCGTCCAAGCCCGCGCAGGTCGATCCACGCAACATCATCGAGCCCATCAAGCGCTTTGGCGTGACCATGATGTTCGGCTCCCCCGCCCTGCTCAACACGGTAGGACGGTACGGCGAGGCCAATGGGATCACGTTGCCCAGCCTCCGCCGTGTGATCGCGGCGGGGGCTCCGTTACCCGCCGAGACCATCCAACGCTGGCACGGCATGCTCAGCGGCGAGGCTGATGTCTTCCCGCCGTACGGTGCCACCGAATCGCTGCCCGTCGCGTATCTGCCGTGCCGCGATATCGTCTCCGAGACGTGGGCCAAGACGGAGCAGGGCGCGGGCGTGTGTGTCGGTGCTCCCGTACCCGCCATCGATGTCTCCATCATTCGCATCAGCGACGACCCGATCGCTCAGTGGAGCGACGACCTCGTCGTGCCCAACGGTGAAGTGGGAGAAATCGCCGTGCGGGGCCCGATGGTGACCGAGGCCTACTTCCACGACGAGGCCAACACCGCCAAGGCCAAGATCCGCGATGGAGACCGAATTTGGCACCGCATGGGCGATGTGGGCTGGCGCGACGATCAAGGCCGTATCTGGTTTTGCGGGCGCAAGACCCATCGCGTCGTGACCGAGGCAGGCGAGACCATGTTTACCGTGTCGAGCGAGAAGGTGTTCGACACCCATCCCGATGTCTACCGCAGTGCGCTCGTCGGACCCTCGCAGGGCCCTACCCTCTGCGTCGAGCTTGAGGCTGGGACCACGCGCTCGTGGAGCGCAATAGAGAGTGAGCTCCGCGAGATCGCCGGTCGGGTCGCCCGCGAAAAACTCGGTCTCGATCGCGTCCAACACATCCTGCACTACGACGTCCGCGGTGGCTTCCCCGTGGACATTCGCCACAACGCGAAGATCGGCCGAGAGAAGCTACGCACTTGGGCGGAAGGAACGCTGCGATGACCATTCTTGTGACGGGTGCGGGAGGCTTCTTGGGGCGGTCGATCGTGCGCGCCTTGCTCAAGCGAGGCGAAGCGGTTCGCAGCTTGTGTCGCGGCGACTACCCGTGGCTGCGCGAGGCTGGCGTCGATGTGGTGCGCGGTGATGTCGGCGATGCACAGACCGTCTCCAAGGCCGTGCAGGGCTGCGACGCGGTGTTCCACGTCGCCGCCCGCGTAGAGATCTGGGGCCCATACGAGGAGTTCTTCCGCACCAATACCGTCGGCACCCGCAATATCATCGAGGCCTGCCAGACTCATGGCGTCGGCAAGCTCATCTACACCAGCACACCCAGCGTCGTGCATGGGGGCGATGCGGTCAGCGGCGTGGACGAGTCTGCGCCGTACCCAGACCACTTTGAGGCTCACTACCCGGCCACCAAGGCGTTGGCGGAGCAAGCGGTCTTGGCCGCCAACTCCGAGCAGCTCGCGACCGTTTCGATCCGCCCGCACCTCGTGTGGGGCCCTGGCGATACTTCGATGATGCCGCGTGTGATCGCCAAAGCTCGCGCGGGCCGAGTACGGATGATCGGTGCTCCACAGAAGATCGACACCATTTATATCGACAATGCTGTCGACGCTCATCTCGCCGCCTTCGACCGCCTCACGCCCGGGGCCGCGCCCGCGGGACAGGCGTACTTCGTGACCCAGGACGAGCCGATGGACGGGCCTGAGTTCATCAACGACTTGCTCGCTGCGGCTGGCCTGCCTGCGGTCGATAAGAACATCTCCGTTGGCGTGGCCCGGACCGCCGCCACCGTAGTCGAGTGGCTGTGGACCGTCTTGCGCATCAAGTCCGAGCCCCCCGTCACGCGATTCGTCGTCAGCCAGCTCTCCACCGCGCACTGGTACGACATCTCTGCCGCGCGCCGCGACCTGGGCTACTCGCCCACGGTCTCGTACGCCGAGGGTATGGAGCGCCTCCGAGCGTGGGTTCGCGAAAACCCCATGTAGTGATGCCATCTGGCGCCGCGCAGGCCGACACGCTCGAGGTCGACCTCCAGGCATTCGCGCGCGAGCTCGACGACCTACGAGCCTCGCTGCACGCCACCGCAACCCACGACGACCTACGACATCTCCGCAAGATCGAGTGGTGGGGCCGACTGTCCGCCCTGCTCGGCTACGCCACCGCGTGGCTCGCCCCCAACCCGCTTTCGATCTTTGCCCTGTCGTTCGCTCGGTTCGTGCGCTGGACCGGCGTAGCGCACCCCGTGTGCCACCGCGGCTACGACCGCATCGAGGGCGTGCCCGCCCGACGCAAGGGCTCCGTCTTTGCCCGTGGCTGGTACCGCGCTGTCGAGTGGCTCGATTGGATCGATCCTAACGCGTGGCATGAAGAGCACAATCTTCAGCACCACTACCGACTCAACGAGACGGCCGACCCCGACCTTGTCGAGCGCAACCTCTTGTGGCTTCGCCAGTCTCGCCTACCCCGCTGGCTACGCCTGGCCCTCGTCCCCCTCATGGCGATGAGCTGGAAGTTCATCTACTATGCGCCCAGCACACTCGAGACCCTGGAGCGTGCGCAGCGACGCCGCGCCGACAAAGACGCTCCCTCTGCCGAGGACGAGCTCCACGAGCGATGGTCGGCACGCGGACTGTGGAGCTTTATCCCGCGGGTCACACTCCGCCTCTGGCTAAAGGGCTGGGGACCCCACCTCCTGCTCTACTTTGTGCTCCTCCCCGCCTTGTTCGCTCCCCTCGGTACGTGGGCCGTGGCGAGTGTGCTGATCAACTCCGTGCTCGCCGAGCTGCTCACCAATGCCCATGCGTTCGTGACCATCGTGCCCAACCACGCCGGTCGCGATCTCTACAGGTTCGAGGGCACCACTCGCAGCCGCGCCGAGTTCTATCTACGACAAGTGCTCGGCAGCGCGAACTTCCGCAGCGGCGGCGACCTCAACGACGTGATGCACGGCTGGCTCAACTATCAGATCGAGCACCATCTAACTTCCATCATCAGCTTACACGTACTCGTTGCTCCTATCGGGTGCCCTGGCAGCCGGAGGATCGCTGCATTGCGGGCCAGATTCCCCAGCACCGTTCTGTGGAGACGGGATCGTCAATTCGAGCAACGAGTTCTGCGACGGCGAAGAATTTCGCGGCGAGGGAACGTGCAGGAGCTACGGCTTCGTCCGCGGGTCACTGCACTGCGACGAGGCCTGCGGAGTCAACACCGAGAGCTGCGAGTCCGGCCTACCCCCGGGCACCGAGCCCGTCTGCGGCAACGGGATCCTGGAGTCCGGCGAGACTTGTGACATCGTGGTCCCACCCGCATACGACTGCGAACCCCAGGATCTAGGAATGGGTGAGACGACGTGCACCGCCTTCTGCACCATCGACACCAGCAATTGCAGCGATACCGGCCCCAGCCCCATCTGCGGTGACGGACAATGCTCGGCAACCGAGAGCTGCGGTTCATGCCCGCAGGACTGTGGGACATGCACGGACATTTGCGGGGACGGGCAGTGTACCGCGAGCGAAAGCTGCGATCTCTGCCCGCAAGATTGTGGCGCTTGTGAGACCTGTGGCAATGGCCAATGCGACGTCAGCGAGACCTGCAACAACTGCCCGATCGACTGCGGACAGTGCGATCACTGCGGGGACGGAGAATGCAACATGGGCGAGACCTGCGACGGCTGCCCGCAGGACTGTGGAGCTTGCTGCGGCGACAGCGTGTGCAACTTCGGCGAGACCTGCAACGACTGCTCGCAAGACTGCGGCTCTTGCTGTGGTGATAGCGTGTGCAACTTCGGCGAGACCTGCAACGACTGCTCGCAAGACTGCGGCTCTTGCTGTGGTGACAGCGTATGTAACTTCGGCGAGACCTGCCATAGCTGCCTGCAGGACTGCGGTGAATGCCCCTGTCCCGCGGCCAACTACTGGAGCCCGACTTCGGACCAGGGGACGGACGCTTGGGGCCTACAATCGGATGACTCGATCAACGTACCGATCGAGGTCGAGGTTCGACAATCAGGGGAAGGACTCGAGTTTCGCGTTTGCAAGCCGGGGGATGTCTTCGTCGAGAACGTCGCCTTCCACATCTATGACGACAATGGGAACGATGCGTCCGCAGAGATCGGGAACCTCGCAACGGCCGGCAGCACGTGCTCGGCGTGGGTGGGGATGTCCGACGATGACGGCTACCTGGAAGGCGAAACCTTCGACGGTCGATGGCAGCTGGTCTCTCCATCTTCGGTAGCGGACCACTGGGCTTTTCCGGCGAGCGGCTGCTCCGTCGTTGGATCCCCGTGGGGGACGTGTTGGACCGGGTCGAACATTACGCTCACGCGTACGTGCCTGTGATCTGAGTTTCATGAGCATCGAACGAAGTAGGCCCGCTACCGACATGCTGCGCCCGCGCACCGCCTCGATGGTGTGGCGGCGCGGGATGGCAAAGATGCGGTAGACTGAGGCCGACATGCGGAACTTCGCTCGAGGCGTCCTCGTCGGGGGCGCCCAAATGTGGGACGTGGTGATGATCCGCGACACGTATGGGCACTCCGAGGGCGGTAGTTGCATCGACGGGATTCGCGTGGCCAAATAAGACTGCGTTCGATGGTGTTTTGGCCGGAAGTCGATAGGGCGTGTCAGGTGGTGGTGGCGAGCCAGCCTCATGTAGGTGAGGGCTCGTTTGCGGCAGTGTCGACTCAGATCAGAGGCCGTGCCCGAACGGGCAAGACAAGGGGGCGGAATGGCCGAGGAGATTTTGCCAATTATGAGGAGCGAAAGGGCAGGTGTGTAGGGCGAGCAAATGAACCTAACCGCAGGGCTCCGACGATATGGATACTCGATGGGTTGTGGGGCTGACGGCGCGTTGGATGATGAAGCCGTGATGTGGAGTTGGAATCGACGTGGAGTGCAGCGGCTGGTCGTCGGGGCCTTGGTGTGGGTTGTTTCGAGCTCGGGGTGGGCTGCGTTGACGCCGAAGAAGGCGCCGAACGAAGCGAGATCGCGGGAAGCCGAGGCGCTGAAGGAGGAATACGAACGCCTCTACGGCGAAGGACAATACCCCAAGGCTGCTGAGGTGGCCGCGCGCGCATGCTCGATTCTGGAAGAGGAGCACGGCGAGTCATCGATAGACCTTGCAGACTGTCTCAATAGTCTCGGGGTGATGGTTCACGACAGCCAGGGAGACTACGGGAAGGCGGAGACGCTCCTCGAGCGAGCGCTCGCAATCAGTGAGAAGGCGTTGGGCCCCGACCGCCCCAAGGTCGCGTTGATCCTCAACAACCTGGCCGGCCTCTACATGAGCCAGGGAGACTACGTGAGGGCGGAGCCGCTATTTGAGCGAGCGCTCGCAATCTGGGAGAAGGCGTTGGGTCCGAAGCATCCCCATGTCGCACAGAGCCTCAACAACCTGGCCATGCTCTACCAGAAACAGGGAGATTACGGGAAGGCGGAGCCACTGTACGAGCGAACACTCGCCATCTGGGAGAAAGGGTTGGGCCCCCAGCATCCCCATGTCGCGTTGAGCCTCAACAACCTGGCCGACCTCTACATGAGCCAGGGAGACTACGGGAAGGTGAAGCCGCTACTCGGGCGAGCGCTAGCCATCTTGGAGAGGGCCCGAGGCCCCGACCACCCCCATGTCGCAAACAACCTCAACACCCTGGCCATGCTCTACTGGCACCAGGGAGAATACGGGAAAGCGGAGACGCTCCACGAGCGAGCGTTGGCCATCCGGGTGAAAGCACTGAGCCCCGACCACCCCCATGTCGCGAACAGCCTCCACAACCTGGCCCTGCTCTACCAGAAACAGGGATACCACGGGAAGGCGGAGCCACTGTATGAGCGAGCGCTGGCCATCCGGGAGAAAGCACTGGGCCCCGACCACCCCTATTTCGCGATGTGCCTCAGCAACCTGGCCGCGCTCTACCAGGGCCAGGGAGACTACGGGAAGGCGGAGCCGCTCCATGTGCAAGCGCTGGCCATCTTGGAGAGGGCACTAGGCCCCGACCACCCCTATTTCGCGCAGAGCCTCAACAACCTGGCCTTTCTCTACGATGACCAATCAAACTACGAGCGTGGACTGCCGCTGCGCCGTCGGGCCTTGGACATCGAAGAGAGGAACCTCGTACGGACTCTCATCATTGCCAAGGAGTCGCGCAAGCTGGCCTTCGCCTCGACCCTATCGAGCTCGCTCCACTACGCACTGTCCCTCCACCTTCGAGTCGCGCCCGAGCACGACGCTGTCGCCGAACTCGCCCTCACGACCATCCTGCGCCGCAAGAACCGCGTCCAGGAGCTCGTCTCCCAGTCCAACGCGGCGCTCCGCCGCTCGCTTCCCCAAGACGACCTCCACCTCCTCGACGACCTGGCCAACATCGACTCCCGGATCGCCGTGCTCTCGAATCGCGGCCCTGAACCGCGCGGAGTCGAAGCCCACGCCCAACTGCTCGACGAACTCGACGAGCAGCGAGACCGACTGTGGAGCGAGCTGGCCAGGCACAGCGCCCTGGTCGAGGCCTTCGAGCATCCCATCACCATCGAGGACGTCCAGAAGGCCATTCCTGCGGGTAGCGCCCTCATCGAAGTCGTCCGTTACGTTCCGCAACACGACGAGGCTGGTACTCACCTGCGAAAACACGACCCCAAGCCCCCACCCCGCTATGCCGCCTACCTCATCTTCCCCGACCGCAACTTCGCCTGGGTCGACCTCGGCCCCGCCGCCCCCATCGACAAGCACGTCGAGGCCTTTCGCGAGGCACTGCAGACCAAGCAGGCCATCCCGACCGACCTGTACGACGCGGTCATGCGTCCCATCATCGACAAGCTCGGCTCCACCCACCACCTCGTCCTCGCCCCCACGGGCGCCCTGAGCCTAGTCCCCTTCGGTGCCCTCTTCGACGGCCACCTCTACCTCGTCGAGCAGTACGATCTCCACTACGTCACCACGGGCCGCGACCTGCTCCCTCCTCCCGCGGTTCCGCCCGTCGCCACCACCCCGGTGACCATCGTCGCTAATCCGACCGGAGACGAAGTCCCCGGTGCCGAACTCGAGGCCGACGTCCTCGCGAGCCTCTTCCCCAAGGCCCATGTCCTGCGGGGCGACGAGGCCACCGAGACCAACGTCCGCGCTATCGAGCGCCCGCTCGTCCTGCACCTCGCCACCCACGGCTTCTTCGGCGTGGCTCGAAACGAGCGCGACAACCCGATGTTCCGCTCGGGTCTGAACCTCGCCGACGTCGAGCAGGTGGAGGTCGACCCCGACCTGGACGACGGCCAGCTCACCGCCTACGAGGTCAGCGGCATGGACCTACGCGGCACCCAGCTCGTGGTCCTGTCCGCCTGCGGGACCGGCCTGGGCGAGGTCGACTCCAGTGAGGGCGTCTTCGGTCTGCGCCGCGCCTTCGCCACTGCGGACGCTCGAACCACGGTGATGAGCCTATGGGAGGTCTCGGGCACCACGACTCAGCACCTGATGGAGGCGTACTATCTCAAGCTGGCCGAGGGATTGGGCCGAGGCGAGGCGATGCAGGCGGTGCAGCTCGAGATGCTGAGGTCCGAGGAGTACCGCCACCCCAAGGACTGGGCAGCGTTCATCGTCTCGGGCGACGACTCCCCGATGGTGTTTCCAGAGGGCGAGGAGCCGCGGGTGCCAGATCCAGGGCCTCCCAAGATCGAGCCCAGTAACAAGAAGGGCCTCCGCTGCGCCAGTGCCAAGTCCCCCGACTGCCCCGGCTCCAGCCTCCTGATGCTGATGGGATTGCTGGGACTGGTTGCCATTCGAAGGAACGCGCGATGATGCGAGGATCAAGTCAGGCCGGACAATTGAGGCTGCTCTTTGGGAGGTCTTGGAGGGGACCACATGCGCCCGTGCCACCCGCGTGGAGCTATTGGCGGGGCAGAAGCTTGATGTGACCTTGAGCCTTGAGCGTCACCCCCGACGGCTCCTTCCTCCCCCAACCCAATCAGATCTCCTTCCCAGAACGCCAGACTCCGCCTCTGGGGCGACATCATCGAGTTCGCCGCCGCGGACGTGCCACAATGGGAGCCCCCCGATGAACCGACAGGAGCGATGGCGGGCAACGCCAAAGTCGATCTTTCAGGTCGCGACCACGGACAACCGGGACGTGCATTTGGCAGTGCTGTCGCTGTTCGCGGACCGGGAGCTCACCGACCCCGCGCTGACTCTCGAGGAGGTCCTGCGGGCACTGCCACGCCAAGCGCCGGATCTCAAGACCGACGAGACGGGCGTGCGACGAAGCCTGGCTCAGTTGGTCGACTGGGACCTCCTCGACGAATCACGCAATGAGGCGGCCACCTACCGCACGCCACAGGAGTTCCAGCTCCGCAACCTGCAGTGGGCCCTCACGCCCAATGGGCGTACCGCCGTGGCGGCGCTGGACGAGGCTGTTCGTGTTCTGAACGCCGTGGCCAGCCTCCAGCCGGCGGCGATCGACTCGCTCGCCCAGGCGATCGCGCGGGTCGTTGAGCTCGTCGCCGATCCGGCGTCGAGCGATGCCGAGATCCATGTCCAGTGGCAGCAGGCCGAGCTTCACCATCGATCGCTCGTCGACAACATCCGACAGTTCCACAGTCAGCTCGCGCAACTTCTCGGCGACGTGACCCTCTCGGAGACGGTCCTGACGCAAGCCCGCGACGCCATCATCGAATACCTATCCCGGTACATCCAGGAGGCGGAACGGCCGACGGCCCGAGTCTCGGCCGCGCTTGAGCGCATGCACGAACTCGGGGCAGCCACCGTCCTTAAGCGGGCGCTTGTCGGAGCGAACCTCGCACCGGATCCGCTCCTCGAAGATTCCGGCCTTCGGTGGCTGGAGGAACGTGAGCAACGATTGGCGGGACTGGACGAGTGGTTCCTGGGGCGGGATGGGTCCGTCCCGCAGATGACGCGGATCCGCGTCAGCGGGCGCGACTGGTTGCTGCAATTCCTCCGCGTCATGGACCTCCGCCGCGCGCAACGACGGCGAGCCGCTAGCTTGGCCGGCGACTTCCTCGCCGTCGCGCGGGGATTCGCCGCATGCGAGGACCCGAGCGATGCGCACCGCCTCTTCATGGCTGCATTCGGGCTTTATAGCGCCCGGCACCACTCGCTTAGCCACGAGGAGGACGGCGACATCGACCCCGCCACCCCCGCGGCCGAGAATCCTGCCATAACGCTGACGGCTACGCTGCGCGCACGCTCGACGACGCAACCGCACAAGGCCGAGCGCCCGATCCCAGATCGCCGAACACAGCGAGAGCGGGCCGCGAGGGATCAAGCGGCTCGGCTCGCAGAAAATGCGAGCATGCGCGCGGCGCTCGTAACGGATGGGGTGTGCCGACTGTCTGCATTCGGGCGACTCGACCGCGGCCAATTTCGCGACCTGGTCGATCTCATCTGCGCCGCCCTCGCATTGCCGCCCTCGTCGGATGGGACCCGACGATCCCTTTCTCACGACGGGCAAGTGCTGGTGGTCCTGTACCCCCTCGACACGAGCGAGCGATGCCAACTGGCGAGCGACGACGGCGTGTTGATGGCCCCGAACTTTCGGCTATCGGTAGGTCTTCGGGGCATCGACATCGCGACCGGTCGGCCTGCAAACGTCGCCGATGCCAAGACGGGCGCGACAGGAGGAGCGCGAGCATGACCCTGCGGCCAGACCTCCACGTCGAACGAGCGGCCGCGATTCGACGGCTGCTGGCGCAACCTCTGCTCTCCCGACGCAGCGACGAGGACGCCTTTCGCATGATCGCGACCGAGCGGGCGTTCCTGCGCGAGTGGTTCGAGGACAACATGGGCTGGCGGCTCCACGTCGACGTCCGCTCTGGTGTTGCCCGACTCCACAAACGACACGGTCGACCCGATCGACACCGCGGCCTCAAGCGTCGACGCTCAACGCAGCGTCCGTTCGATCCGCTGCGCTATCAACTGCTCGCTGTCACGTGCTCACAGCTTCTCGGTCGCCCCTTGACGACGCTGGGAGACCTCGCGGACGCGGTCGCGAGGATCTGCAACTCAGACGCCAGGCTCAAGCCGGTCGACATGGCCAGACATGCCCACCGCGCCGCGTTCGTCGACGTGCTGCTATGGTTGCTCGAACTCCACGCCATCGAAGTGCGAGCCGGCGAGCTAGAGGGATACGGTGACTCGGAAGATATCGACGCGGTCCTCGCCGCAAACACAGCCCTGTTTCCGCTGCTGATGTCATCCGACACACCGCCCTCCCGAGTGGAGGGAGCGACGCCGGGCGACTGGCTCGGGGGCCTCACCGCCGAGCCGCGCTACGGCACCGCGGCCACAAACCCAACGAACACCGACCGCGACCAACGGGCTCGGTGGGCACGGCACCAAGCGATCCGTGCCATGCTCGACGACCCCGCGGTCGATCTCGGGGACCTCACCGCCACCGTTCGTGACTATCTGCGAACCCCTGCCGGCCGCGACAAGGTGCTCGCCGCAGTCGAAACCGCGGGTCTTAGGATCGAGCGCCACGCCGATGTCTGGCTCGCCCTCGATCCAACCGGCCAGTCGAGCACATCCACCTTCGGCTCACGCGGCCATGCGTCGACCGTCCAACAAGCCGCCGCCATCGTGCTTGCCAGCCTGCTGTCGCTCGAAACGGGGCACCTACGTCGCGCGGTACAGCGCTCACGACAAGCACTGAGCGGAGCGCTCCAGGCGGCCATGAACGAAAACCGCAAGTGGGCCCGAACGTATCGTCGGAGCAATGGCGCCTCCCTCCTCGTCGATGAAGCGTTGGATCTCCTTGAGGAGTTCGGTCTCGTGGCCGTGGACGGGGATCTCGTACGTCCGCGCCCGGCTGCGGGCAGATTCGCCGTTACAGTATCAGCAGGACAACGGACCCGCGGCCACGACGACGCAGAGGCCGGAGCATGACCGTCGAGGCGCTGCCCCCCTCCTCGCCGACCGCTGCTGTCAACCCAGCCAGCGACCGCTGGCGGCCATCCCGTGCGGGGCTGGTGAACGTCTGGCAATTCGACGACGAGATCCTTGAGTTCGAGCGCGGACGTCTCGTGTTGTTCGGTCCGAATGGTTCAGGGAAGACGATGGCACTGGAACTGCTCTTGCCGTACCTGCTCGACGCGAACGCTCAGCCGGGCCGACTGTCGACATCCGGCGCCGATCGAGGGGGGCTGTGGGACCGCGTCACCGGCTACGACAGTGGTATCGGCCGCACCGCATACCTGTGGCTTGAGTTCCTCCGTCCAGGCGGTCACGCGTTCACGATCGGCGTGCGCCTCAGAGCGAAGCCGTCGAGCGGTGGAGACAAGCATTGGTTCACCACCAACACGCGCGTCGGGCACGACCTGCACCTGCTCGACGCTCGACGCCGCCCACTGAGCGTCGAACAGCTCAAGGAGGCCCTGGGAGGCGACGGCCACCTATGGGGACCCGACACGGACGGCTACCGAAACTCGGTCCGCTCGACATTGTTTCCAGGCTGGACCGCCGCTCGCGTCGAGGCTCTCATCGCGACGTTGCTCGTCGTTCGCAAGCAGCATGTCACCGACGGTCTTTCCCCCAAGGTCTTGTCCGCGCACCTCTCGGAGGCACTGCCTCCCCTCGACCACAACGAACTCAGTCGGGTAGCCGATGGCTTCGCCGACCTCGACCGACGACGAGACTACATCGCCCAGCTCGACGAGGACATGGCGACAACGAGGAAGCTCGTGCGAGCGAACCGCGAGTATGCGCGCGCGGTTGTCGGCCGCGCGACCACGGCCCTTACGCAGGCACAGACTGCCGTCGACAACGTCACACGACGTGTCCGCGAGCTAACAGAGACGCAGGCCGGGCTGCTCCATCGCGGCGACGAGCTGAGGACCCAGGCCGATAGCCTCGAAGACGAGGGCGCAGATCTGGATGCTCGCCTGCAGGTGTTGCATACCTCCGAGGCCTACCAACAAGGCGGACAGCTCAACCTGCTCCGCGAGCAGGCTCGCGGCGCCAAGGAGTCCGCTGAGACGGCCAAGAAGGATGCCGCGGGCGAAGAAGAGAACGCTCGAAAGCTGCAACGAGCAGCACAGACAGAGGAGAGCAACGCCGAGACCGCCGCCCAGCAGGCCCGGAGCGCACGTATCGAACTGGAGCAGCGCGCCGCGCTTCTGGGTGCCGAGTTCATCGAGCTAAGAGACGAGAGCCTGGCGGCGGGATGCGAAGAATGGATCGATGCGCGCCACCAGGCCGTGGATGACGTCCGCGTCGCACTACAGCAGCACGCACAAGCGGTGGACCATCGCGTCGCGCGCGAGCGTGATCGTGACCAATGTGAGGAGGCGTTGACCGAGTCGGAATCGCTGCTCGCCCTGGAGCGGAAGACCGCGGACGAGGTCATGGTCATGTGGGAAACCAACGTGACGCGCTGGAGGTCCTCCGCCACCGAACTCGGGCCCTACCTCGCATCCCCGTTGGATGAACTCGCGGAGGCACCGCAGGCCGTGGCCGAGGCTCGTCGTTGCGCCGAACTCCCGATCGTTGAGCAGCGCTCTCGACTTGCGCAGGCGGAAGAGGATCTTGTGCGCGAGCTCGCGGGTGCGCGCACCGAGCGAGACGAGTGGGCGGCGGGTCGAGACCCAGAGCCCGCGGTCCCCCCTGGCCGCCGCGATCGGTCGGGGCTGCCGGGCCAGTGTTTCTGGCGTCTGGTGCAGTTCCAGGAGCATGTCGAGGTCGATATTCGAGGAAACATTGAGGCGACGCTGGCGGACGCACGACTCCTGGATGCCTGGGTCGCCCCCGATGGCGCGCTTGCCCTCGCCGACGACGACGCCGACATCGTGATGCAGGCGCCCCGACCAGTGGCCGCCGGCCCCACGCTGGTCGACCTCCTCGAGCCCGATCCTGCCTCGGATGCCGTGCCGCACGGCCACATCGACGCCCTGCTACGGTCGATCGTGCTGGTCGACGTCGACGCCCACGAAGGCGAGCCTGGGCCGCGGCCTGTCGTTGGACGCGACGGGACCTGGCGCACCCACCGATTGGCGGCCCGTGCAGCCCCCGGCCCGGCGCGCTTCATCGGCACATCGTCGCGTGCAGCCGCACGCGCGGCAAAGATCGCGGAACTCGATGAGCAGATCGCAGCGCTCGAGCTGAGCCGGGCCAAGGTCGAAGGACAACAGTCGAAGCTCGACCGACGGCTGACGGTGTGTGAAACAGAGCACGACACGTTCCCTTCACCCGATGACGCGATGAAAGCAAACCACGGGGTCGAGCTGGGCGAAGTCCGCACCCAGCACAAGGCCATGGCGCTGACCGCAGCGACCGAGCAGCTAACGCAAGCGTCTGGGCTCGCTCAGGAACGGCTCCGGGTGCTGAGCACCGTCGCGACGCGCAACGAACTTCCCACCGACGTGAAGAAGCTCGACCAGGTCACCGCCGCGCTGCGGGAGCTGACCCGACAGGTGAGTGCATTCGAGACACGGCGCGAGCGAGCGAGCAGCGCCAAAGACAGAGCCTCTGCAATGCGAACGCGGGCCGACGAGGCGATAGACCGAGCCCAAGCCCAACGCGCCAGGGCGCGGACCCGCGTGCGCGAGGCGAGCTCCATCGGTGCACAGCTCGAAGAGCTGGGTCAAGCGATCGGGGCGGACTACCGCGACATCATCCAGCGCATCGAGCGGGTCAAAGACCGGCGCGACGAGATTCGCGGCGAGGCGGGGAGGAACGCGGCAGAGCAAACCGATCTCGCTGGCGAGCTGGGCTCCATCAACTCGGTGCTCTCGAGCGCAGAGCAGAAGCGCGCAAAAGCAGAGAACGAGCGAAGCGAGGCTTCACAGCGATTCATCGCCGCCACCCAAGACGGACTGCTCACCGCGGCTGAGGTCCCTGACCCGCCCGTCGCCTCCGCGCTACCCACGTTCACCACAACGCTCGAAGCGGCGCGGCGCATCCGTTCCTGGCAGAAGTCTCGGGTCGATGTCGACGACGCTGGGCTTCAGAGGCTCTCGAACAACCTCGCAAGGCAGGTGGGCGACGCCGAGGGGCAGCTCATGGGTCGTGCCGACCTGAGCTTCGAGACGACCGACCACGGGTGGTCGATCGTTCGCACACGTCGCGATGGCCTCCTCGGCTCAACCCAAGACTTGCGCGACAGTCTTCGCGACGACCTACAATCGGCGCGCGCAGAGCTCACGAGCAAGCAACAGGAGCTCTTCGAGCAGATCCTCTCGGGCTCTGTGCGCGAGCACCTGCGCGAACGCCTGTGGGCCGCTCAGGCCCTGGTCGATCGAATCAACGGGATCCTCGGGCGCGTCCGCACCGACGCTGGCGGGGTTACCGTCGGACTCCAGTGGGACATCGACCCGAACCTCGATGACGTAGCCGAGCTGCGACGAGCCAAAGACCTGCTCCTGCGCGACTCGCCGCTCGCAGAGGGACGCAAGGAGCTCGATGCGTTCCTACAGGGCCGAATCGAGCGGATCCGATCGGCGGAAAGCGATACGGGCCAGTGGCGCGACCGACTGGCTGAGATGCTCAACTACCGCGCGTGGCATCGATTTCGTGTGATGGTGCACCACAAGCGCTTCGGCGACCGACCGCGAGCACTTGAAAGTCGCAAGGTCAGCTTGTCCGCCGGAGAAAAAACCATCGTGATGGTCCTCCCGTTGCTCGCGGCGGTGACCTCCCACTACGAGCCAGCCCCCGGCGATCCACCGAGCATCACCCCCCGATTGCTCCTGATGGACGAGCTGTTTCCGAAGGTGGACTACCCGAACAAGCGACAGCTCCTCGGGCTCCTGCCCACCCTCGATCTCGATGCCGTATTCACATCGGACAAAGACCGCTGCGAGTACGATACGGTCGACGGCATCGCGATCCACGTGTTCCAGAAGCTGGCCGACGACAGCTCGACGACAACCAGACTCGTCTGGAATGGCGCTGGACTCAAGGTGGCCGAACCAGTCATCGAACCGACTGTCGCGAGCCCAGTGGAGTGACAGCCGTGCCGCCAGATCCCGTCGAAGCGGCCGCGAACTGGGAAGGGGCCCCATGTCTCGGGCCGGTCTGGGACGAGCTCGCCCGTCGCATGAGCGCCTCCGACCAGGCCGTCCGACGAATACGGGTCACGGGATTGGACGGAGACGGCCGGCGCAAGTTGGCCGGTTTATTGGGGCTCAGACGCCTCCCCGAAGAGGCCGCGGTCACGATCACGGTTTCAACGCTGATGGCCGCACTGAGACTCGATGAAACATCGCTGCGCGAACTTGTTGAGCGACTGCGCGGCCCCCTCACAAACCGCGCGGCGACACGTGCCGCGGAGGCAAAGGCGCGTTCAACACTCTGGGCGGAAGCAAAAGCTCGCCTTGAGACCCACATTCCCGCAACGCTCGTGCGCTTGCAGTCGACCGGCGTACCCGATGGCGACGTTGCTGCTCATCGGCGAAGGTTGCATCTGCTCGCAAACGCTATCGACCGACTGCCGTGTACTCCACCCATGCCGCTGCCCATGTTCGCGTGGGAGCTGACCGGCAACCCGCACGCACTCGACCACAAGACAAAACTCGCGAGCATGCTGAACACTGCGGTTGCTGAGCTCTGCGGTACGAGCGACCCGACCGCCGCGGACGCGGTAACCATCCGTGAGTCACTTAGAACCCTCGGGGTTCTGCCCGACCGCCTCTCCACGCCAACCCTCACCTTCGGGCTACGCACGCATTCAGGGGACCCGCTCGGCCGCCTGTTCGAGGCCGCCGCAGAGGCAGGAGTCCCGCTCTCGGTACCAGGGGCGTTGCTCGACATCGGCTTGCCCAAGTTCTGCAATGCACGCTGGCTGTGCGTCGAGAACCCATCCGTCGTCGAGGCCGCCGTTCAGCTCGGGAGTTCATGTGCGATCGTGTGCACATCGGGATGGGCGTCCGCGGACACCCAACGCCTCCTAGGCGTAGCGCTCGACCAGGGAATCGATCTCGCGTACGCCAGTGACTATGACAGAGAAGGCCTGAAAATCGCCTCGTGGATGTCCGCGCGTTTCAACGCAACGATCGAAATGTCCGCGGAAGCTTACAGCTCATCCGCTCTCGATCACGCTCCTGCGTGGCGCGGAAGGATCCCGGACACACAATGGGATCCAGAGCTGGCCACCGCGATCCGCGATCGACGTCGCGTCGTGTACCAGGAGGACCCGCAGATCTGGCGTCACCTTGTCACGCAGGCGAGCGATGGCAGCGGATGAGTGTAGACATCATTGCTTGGGAACAGGACGCCGGCCTGGTCATCGTCACATCATCGGGGCAGGACAAAGCGGAACTCCAGCGCGCGGGCCAGGCCGGCTGCGCTTTTGCGGATATGTGCCGGGACAGCCCGCATGCCACGACCGTCCCAGTGAACACGCTGGAGTGCGGCGAGGAGCAGAATCTCAAATGCGGCTGCCTCTAGCCACTCAGTGTCGGCACAGTACCCGCAAATCGCGAGCGCGTTCGTACGCCGAAGAAAGCGCTTGAGCCGACGGGCGTCCACCTTCAGCGTCCCGCAGCCCCCGAAGTGGATCAGCCGCTTCGCACACTTGCCTTCGAGACGCTCCTCCAGCCAATCGAGGCTGATCTTGGCGTTCTTGCGGCGACCATCGCCCACGTCGACGTACCCGGGCGAACCATGGAAGCCGAGGTACAGGATGGGAAAGCGGTCCAGGCCACGCTGGGTCCACTTGTCGAGGTAGTGCTCGAACTCTTCAACGACGCCTACGTCGCGATGGAGGTAGTCGAAGTTGAACTCGCTGTTGGCCTTCAGCAGGGCGAGTGCGGGCTCGATGGTGGTGCGGTCCGTGACATGCCACCAATCGCCTTCCAGACAAAAGACTCCGTTGCCGCGCTTGCGGGAACGGGATGGGCTGGACTTCTTGGCTTTGGTCATCGCGACACCTCGATAGATGCGCCCGCTCGTTGCTCCGCGCCGTCGCCGAGGTGGGTCAGCATCAAGTCGATAAATTCATCACGGAGGATCACCTTGATGGGGATCTTGAGGTCGTCTTCGAGCTGGTTGCGTGCCGCGTCGAAGCCCTCGTTGGTCTCCTCGGCCGTGGTGACGATGACCCCCGCGTGGATACCCCGGCGCTCCCGTGCACGACGAAGCTGCTCAAGGCTCTCCAGTGACCACTCGGTGCCCTTGTGCTTCTTAACCTGCACGCCGACCTCGAGCGTCATACCGAGCGGATCGGGGTATCGAATCAGCAGGTCGATGCCATGCTCGGCGGGACCACCCGTGTGCTCCACCTGCGCCTGCGGATGACTCGCGCGATAGTGGGCTCCGAGCACACGAACGACGACGTGCTCGAACTCCGCGGCTCCAAAGGCTTGGTCGATGAGCTTCCCCGCGTGGGCGAGAACGTCATCGGCGAGGCGGTCGAAGCGTTCCTCGGCATCGGTGGGCGTCGCGGTGGTTTCGCCCCGCTCGATGGCGGCGACGATCTCTTCCACGGCTTCGCTATGCGGGTCGAGCGACCACATGCGCCGCGCTACCCGCGTGGACCGACGTAGGCCCGCGGGGACTCGCCAGAAGGTGGGGTGGACGACGCCGAATTCGCCGTTGGGCCGGCGCACGATCTTCATGGGGCGCACGTGACCGTGGCCCTCGAAGCCGGGCGAGCGGTCGAACGTATAAGCGCCGTCGATGCGGGCGATCAGCCAGCTTCCGTCCGCGGGGAGGTTGGGCAGCAGCACGATGTCGCCGTCCTGCAGTCCGTCCCAGGTCTCTTCGTACAGGCGCCGATTGAGCCACGCGCTGCGCTCGTGGTCATCCAATGCCTTGCCTGCCTGGCGCCTGCGTCGGAGCTCGCGGAGGTCATGCCTATCCTCCCAGCCCCAACCCTGGCGAAGGCGGCCCTGTTGGAGTTCTGCGAGGATGAGGTCGCGGAAGGAGCGATCGGTGCGGATGGCGGCGTAGGCGGTCATGGGTGAGCTGTTCTGCGAGGGTGCGAGGTGCGAGTGTACGCCGGTCGCTCCACTTGAAACGAAGTCACGGTGTCGATCGAGTAGGGAACCTTGGCGACTGTACCTCAGACGCGCTACCCACCCGACCGATCGACCATCACATAGGTCGCGACATATCGGTTCCCGTCTTCACCCGTGTACTCGATCTCAACGACGTCCTCGGCCACGGTTACCTCGGTATCGATCAACATCTGATCCTCGCCACGCTCCACATAGGTGCCATCATCGATCGGCAGCGCCTGCTCATCACACGGGATACAGGAAAGCAGCAGGGCGAGGGCAACAAGGCGGTGCCGTTTCATGGCGCTTCCTCCAACACCACCGCAAGGACGAGCGAAGCATCGGCCAAGATGTTCTCAAGCCGGATCGTCCCCTCCTGGTGCTCGAACGAGCCCTCCTTGAAACCCACGGTGGCCGCCCTTCTGCGGCCCAGCGGGCGAACTCTTCCTCGGCCACCTCGCCGCCGTCAACCCGACTCACGGATCGCAGCTCCAAGCCGAAAACTTCCGACGGGTCCGCGCAGCTCTCCGCTGCGGCGTCGTACGGGGCCAGGATCAATCCCAGGGAGAGTAGAAACAGATTTCGGGATCGCATTGGGCAAGCGTAGCGCGGAACCGCGGAGATATTCCGCCCCCCTCCTGCGAGGGGGGCACCGTTTCGGTGTTCTATGGGCCGGTACTCACTTGGCGGCGGCACATTGGCCATCGACGCACTCAACCCCGCACTGCCCACAGTGGTCGGGCTCGTTGAGGTCCGTACATACACCTTCGCATGCTGCGATCCCGCTGCAGTCGAGTTGAAGATCAAAGACGGCGCTGGCCACGTGTCCACTGTGATCGAAGAACTCCGCGGAGAACTGTCGCTGGTCGCCGCTCGCGAACTCAATGGAGTCGGCGCCGTTCAGCGTCGACCATGTGATCTCCGCTTCGTAGACTCCAACCTCGACTTTCGACGAATCCCCTGTAGACGCCTCCTGTGCTGTCGTGGAAGATGAGCTCTGCCTTGATGTCGTCCGGGCCATCTGGGTCCGAAACCACCGCGGTGACGATAACGGTGTCCCATGGAGTGAGGACGGAGGGCGCAAGCCTGAGCTGCTCGATGGTGGGGGCGCCAGAGCCCGAGACGGTCGTCTCATCGCCTTGCGTGTCCGCCATGCCGTGGCCCAGGCGTCGTCGTTCTCCTAGCCGTTGGGACGATGGCGCGTTGCCGATCCACCGACAGTGCGATCAGTTCGCTCGGATGGGCTTAGAGTTGCCGCCATCGACGGGCTATCGATACTGGCGCTACGTGACCGACCTGACCCTCCCGATCGCCGACGCGCTATTGGGGACGGTGCTCGAAGATCCAGTGTGGGTCGGTATAGATGACACTCGCCTCGACGTGCTCGACAGGACGCGCAAAGGCGGGAAGTATCGCGGGCACCTGAGGTGTTTCCGTGCGAGCCAAGGGTTGGTCGCGTACCAGTTCACCGAGTCGTGGGCCGCAGCCGAGATCGCACCATGGTTCCAACTCCTGGGCGAAGACACGTTCGCGCAAGTCGACGACTACAAGGGCTACAGCAGCTTGGTTGAAGATCCCGATGGACAGCTCGTGCCGATGGTGCCGCCCGAGCGAAGACTGGGCTGCATGATGCATGTGCGGCGACGCTTCTACGAAGCGCTCAAGCTCGGGGACACGCGAGCCGGCAAACCTGTGCAGTGGATTGCGGGACTCTACAAGGTCGAGGAGAAGGCACGAGGATCGTCCGCCGCCGACAGACTCGCCCTACGAACGGAGCACTCGTTGCCTTTGCTCGACGCGTTCGATGCATGGGTCGACAACTATGCGGCGCGACTTGGCAAGACAGGCAAGCTGACGGAGGCGGTTCGATACGCGAAGCAGCAGTGAGTCTACGTGCGTCGATGTTTCAGCGACGGTCGCTTGGAGATCGACAACGGGGCGGTCGAGCGAGCGATCCGCAGGCCTGCGATCGGTCGCAAGAACTTCCTGTTCACGGGCTCGGCCCCGGCGGCACGGCGACTCGCGGGTGCGTACTCGTTAGTGCAGACCTGCCGCGCGCTCGGGCTGTCGACCCGGGAGTACTTGCTGGATGTGATCGTGAAGTTGGAGGGAGGCTGGCCCGCGCGGCGGCTGACGGAGCTGCTGCCGCACCGCTGGGCTGAGCAGCGGTAGCGGGCGATCGCGCAGGATGCCACGCATGCCGCCGCCGCTCACGGAGGCTGTTCGTAGCGGGCGTACCCCGATAGAGGCCTCCCACCAACCCGCGCACTTCCTCCCTCGTCATCGCGACTACCGCGTCGGTCGTCGCCATCAAGCCGAGGCGACGGCAAACCTCGTTGAGCACTTGCCAGCGAATGTCGTCACCAATTGCATCTAGCACCCCCAGCATCGCGGGCGGATGTCGCAGCAGCGCCATCGAGAGTAGCCGATCAATACGATACTGGCTCGACAGCAACGCGAGTACCGAGGCATCATTCGATCGCGACGACGAAGGGCCCACTGCGACCAAGACAGCGACCGCCCTGCACGACGAATGCCTCCACCCAGTGCCGGCCCGCGTACTTTGTAGCCTCCAGGCGGCACCCGGGACCAGCGTTCGACCGGAGCACTGGTTCAGACTCGAGGATTTCTCCACGAAGGCATCTAGCACGATGAGCGTCGGGACCCGTGTTGACGACCTGCCAGTACACGTCGTACTGGCCGGGGACTTGGACGAACGCCTTAAAATTCAGCAGCAGGCCTTTGGGTAGAGGCTCGCCGCTGTCAAAACGGCGCCTACCAAGGGACTTGGTTTGACGACGCCCCTCGACGCGGACTGGCACGTTGCCAATCTCAAGCCATGGGAGTGGCTCCCTCCACGGGACGTCAAGGTCCACCGCGGCGTCGACGCGAACGAGCGCCTTGTTGACACTCGACTTCGCGATCGCGGCATCGTGCTTCGCAAAGTAGCCGTCGCTCTGGAACACCCACTCCCAAGCAGCACGCGCCGACTCGAGATCCGGGAGGTTCGACAGTTCCTCCAACGCCTCGTCGATCTTGTCTTGTAGAGCCTCGACGTTGTCATCGCTATCCGTCCGAGTAATGGGCGGTTGATCGGGATGCGCCAGATTGTGGATTACCCGCGATTCTCGCAGCCAAGCGGCGATCTCCTCCAGAAGGTCGTAGAACGCCCGGTCGAGCCACTCATCGTATGCTGGCTGGCATTCGACCGCGAGCATCGTCAGCTTCATGCCATTGGGGAGCAGTTCGAGCCAGTCCTCACGACTGCGACAGAACCGCTTGAGCAGTCGCACAAGCCGGCGCAGTTGCGTACCGCGCCCATCACCCTCGGCGCCTTCCTTGTTCCGTTGTTTGATCTCCTCGGCAAACCAATTGTTGATCTGGGTGGGATCGGACTCTACCCAACCATCACCGCCAGCGAGCTCGCGAATGACATCGCCGCCCTCGGTCCACTTACGATAGACGGGAAAATCCACGTGGTGCTTCTCAGCATCTTGCTCCGCGTAGAAGACCCGCACGCAGTTGGTCATGATCTCGGGTTGACGATTATACCGGGCGTCCTCAAGCGTGACCCGCAGATACTCTCGGACGGCGGCCGCATCGAGTTCAGCACCGTCCTGGTCAATGAGCTTGTCCAGGGGGAGTACCAGCCCGTCATCGATGTCGTACTCCTCATCGCCAAACTTGGTCTGAATGATCGTCCCCATCGCCACAGAGCCCTGGGGCTTGAAATGGTTGTCGCCCACCGTGATGCCCTCGATCTGGCTGGGCAGGCGGCTAATAACCCGGTCGCGGTTGGCTTTGCGATGTGAGCGCAGTTTGGCCAGCAAGCTCGACGGCAGCCGTACGCGGGCACTCTGGAAAGTCTCGAGTTGAGGAGAATAATCGAACATCTTCTTTGGCCTTTGGGTCGTACGGGCGGAGGAATCGATCCCCGAGGCTGGCAGTTTCGCCGCTCGGACCCAAAAAGGGCCGCCGCTGGGGAGGATTGCTCTCGCTAAAGGCCCCTGCGGCGGAGTTCAACCCTATTGTTGACCCTCGGGGGATCGATCCTCCCACGCTCGCGACTACCATTGCCGAACCCGCCGTCCTCGCCCATGGCCGCTCCTTCTTCCCCAACGCCCTCCTCTCGCAGCTCCGCTGAGAGCGACGCCGCAAGTGTGCTCCTGCGGGCCGACGCGGTCCTGGAGGACGATGACAACCTCGACGCGCTGCTCCAGCTCGCGCACCTTCGACGCAAGCTGACGGGGGCGAAAGTCGAGCCGGTCCACTTTCGGCGTTGGCAGATCGAACGACGCCTCGGGCGGGGCGGCATGGGAGCCGTGTACCTGGCCCGCGATCCCAAGCTTGAGCGCCTCGTCGCACTCAAGGTCCTTCAGGTGCCCCCCGGTGCGGGCCGACGAGCGATGACCGAGCGGCTACGGCGGGAAGCGCTCGCGCTGGCCCAGATTCAGCACGAGCACGTTGTGAAAGTCCACGGAGTCGACCTTGAGCACGGTCGTCCCGTCATCGAGATGGAGTATGTCGACGGCCTGACACTGCGCCAGTGGGTGAAGGTCAAGCGTACCTGGCGCGAGATTGTCGGGGCGTACCTCGATGCAGCTCGGGGGCTCGCGGCGATTCACGAGGCCAAACTCGTCCATCGCGACGTCAAACCTGACAACCTTCTCATCGGTTCCGACGGCTGCGTGAAAGTGGCGGATCTCGGCCTCGCCGTGGGCCATCGCAGCCCCCCCGCCTCCGAGAGTTCCAACGCGAAGACATCGAGTCTGCTGGGTGCCCGCCTTATTCGGGAAAGCACGGTAGTGGGTACCGCTGGTTACATCGCCCCCGAGCTATTCGGTCGTACCGACGTCACGGAGGCTTGCGATCAATTCGGCTTCACCGTCTCACTGTTCGAGGCCCTCTTCGACACGTTGCCGTTCGCCGGAGAGACACCTGCGGACTACGCCCGCTCCATGCGTCGTGGCCCTCCCACGCCATCGTCTGGCGTTCCCCGCTGGCTCACTCGGGTCATCCACCGAGGGTTACGGTTCAACCCCAAGGAGCGTCATCCCTCGATGGCGGCGATGGTCAAAGCGCTAGACCATGGGCTCGGTTGCCGCCGCCGATGGTTCATTGGCGGTTCCGCACTGGCCACCGCAATTACCCTCGCGGGGGTCGCGGGTCGGCTCGGCTGGGGTCTCGGTCAGGCTCCCCCCGATCCGTGCGAGACATTGGAACGTCAACTCGCATCCGAGGAGCCCCAGGCCTGGCTCGCCCCAATCTACTCCACACTGGGTCCTGATACGCCGGACCACCTCACCCACTCCACGCAGACACTCCAACAAGCCGTAGCCGAACACCACCAACGGTGGACGCTCTCTCGTTTGAGTCTGTGCGAGGCCCAGCATGCCGCCAGCCCGATCGCTTCGACCACAATCCTGGCCCAGCAAGAGCGTTGCCTCGCCTACACACAGGCACGGCTTCATCACCTGCTCGACGGACTGCCCGGCAGCCAAGACCTGGCGTTCTCGCTCGTCGAAGCGGCGACGGAGGTGGAGCGACTGCCCGAGTGCCAGGATGTCGTGGAGCTACGTCGTTGGGCAGCGTCAGACGAAGATGGTGCCTCCGAGCACCTCGGGGCACTCCTTGCAGACGCTCACGCACTCGAGCTGGCCGGCAACTACCAGCCCGCCGAGCAGCGCGCTCGGGCTGTCGTCAACGCGAGCGGAGAAGAATCGCTCCGATGGCTCCACGCCGACGCCCTCTATCGCCTGGGCCACATACTCGGGGTTCAGGACCGTCGTCCCCTTCGGGGGACGACCCCATTGAAGCTGCGCAAGCGTAGCCTCGCTCAACGCAGGAAGGCTCTCTTCGTCCCCTTCGGGGGACGACCCCATTGAAGCGCTAAGGAGTACGGTGTGGTTACGTCGGCCGCGTGCTCTTCGTCCCCTTCGGGGGACGACCCCATTGAAGCAACCCACTCCCTGCCACCGCGACCGAAGTCGTCTCCTCTTCGTCACCTTCGGGGGACGACCCCATTGAAGCCCCGACCTTGGCCCGCTACGCACGCGACTGCCCCTCTCTTCGTCCCCTTCGGGGGACGACCCCATTGAAGCAGGGGGGTGCTTACGGGTTCGCTGCCGAAGGTGCTCTCTTCGTCCCCTTCGAGGGACGACCCCATTGAAGCGGCGGTTGCTTTTCGTACGCGGCCTTGAGCTTGGGTACTCTTCGTCCCCTTCGGGGGACGACCCCATTGAAGCGCGTGATCGCCGGGACAAACGAACTCGTACCGACCCTCTTCGTCCCCTTCGGGGGACGACCCCATTGAAGCCGTCGACATTGAGCGTGCCCGGAAATCTCCGAGGCCCGTCCCCTTCGGGGGACGACCCCATTGAAGCTCCACCTCTTCGTCTTCGTCTTCGAGTTCGGCGGCCTCCTCTTCGTCCCCTTCGGGGGACGACCCCACTGAAGCAGGATCCCGATCAAGGACTCCGACGGGATGACGGTCCTCCTCTTCGTCCCCTTCGGGGAACGGCCCATTGAAGCGGCAGATAGAGCCGATCGCGCTCAACCCCGACAAGCCTCTTCGATGCCGCCACCCACGATCACAGGGGCGCTACACAACATCGCGACGACCGTCCTGCCGCAGCACCGCCGCGCACGTGAAGTCGGCGGTCCGCGACACCCAGAGGAACCGCTGCCCGTTCATGGCGTAGTAGCGGAGGAACCCCGCCTCGTAGCCAAGGTCAAACGCACCTGCCGCTGCATGCAAGGGGGAAAAGTCGGGGAGGGCTGTGCAACTCTCCTCTCCACGCGGGGCACAACGACTGGGCCGCCGCGTGCACCTCCTCCTTCGTGAGCGAGCCAGCGGCGGAGGTCGCAATCCCATCCATGTGGGCCATCGTGGAGGTCACGCGGTGGCTTGGGATGCCCTTCAAAGACGCCGCCGACGAGTTTCAGGGGGTGTACTTCCGTGCGTTGTTCGAGGCTGCGGGGGGTGATCTGGACCTCATCTGTGCGCGGTCGGGGTACTCGCGCAAAGGATTGCAGGCCCTGGCGCGGCGGCTTGGGCTGTTGGGGGCACGGTAGGGCCGCGGTGGGCTGGGTGAGCACCTAGGTGCTCTGCCACGCAACATCCATGCCCGTTGTGGGAACCCCCGAATTTCATGGGCGTTGATTGGCTCGGCGCGGAACCCGGGAAGTCGCGGGGCGAAGTGACTTCCCGGGGCGACTCTCAGCGTCTTCGCAGGTCGCGCCTCGATCAAGGGCGTTGGTGCTCCACTTCGAGGGGTTCTGGACGTCGGACCTTCAGGGCTCAGGGCTTGATCTGCCTCTGCTCCAAACGGAGGGCCGAGCCTACACCCTGCCTGTGCGAATGATGGCTTCGGCTACGGCTGGGAAGTCGTCGCTCGACTTGATGACCAGTTTCTCATAGTCGTTGCGGCTTCGTCGCCGTACGGCTAGCCAGATCGCGTCGCCTGCGATGTCATACAGACGGAGCAACTGAAAATTGCCCAACAAAAGGCATTCCTGCCCTTTGCCATTGCGGCCCCACTTCAGCTGGGACTCGTCGAAACGCAAGAGTAGATAGCCCTTCAGCTCGGCCAGCAAGTGCCCGCGATTGGGTCGCACAGAGCCCTGTGGTCCCAGACGAGCGCGGCTGCCTTGCAGCCCCAGTTCGAGGATACGTCGCCGAGCTTCCGGGCGTGAAACCTCCAAGAACGCGCTCGCCTGCGCCAATACGGCGCTGCTCAAGAGTACCTTCGCAAGCTGCGCCAGCGAGAAGTCCGGCGTCTCGACGATGCTACCCGAGAGCAACGCCTCCACGTACTTTCGTAGCGTCGCATACTGCGGCGCGCGACCGTACGCCTCTCTAAGTCCACGACGAACCGCCTTGAGCACGGTGTCGTCGACCAATGCCTCCTTCACCGCGAGATTGCACTCTGTGATCGTGGGTGGCGTCCCAGACCTAGACAAGATGTTGACTTCGGTCTCCGCGTATTCCGTCTGTTCGAAGGAGTCAAGCCGCTGCTTGAGGAAGACGGCATCAAGCACCAGGCAGTAGTCCTTGCCGGGCACAGGTCGTAGTCCGCGACCAAGAGCTTGGACTGCGACCCGAGGACTCAAAGTGGCCCGAAGCATCACGAGTGCATCGATGTCATCGACGCTGATGCCCTCGCCGAAACGATCGACGGTAACCAGCAGTGCGGGGTTGTCGGGACTCGCGTCCGCCTTCGCAAATCGCACAAAATCTCCAGAAGCGTCCTGACCTGCGCGTGCTCGAAAATCGACAAATGTTCCATTTGCGTGGTGACCAAGTGCATCCACAAAGGCATCAGAACCTTCCCCGACGGGTGGGACGAACACAACGATACGCCTGCGTCGCCGGACCGCGAGCTTGACAAGAATCTCTACGGCAAGGCGGTTAGGGTCCTCGGCAATGAGATGCCAAGCGCGTCGTAGCGTTACGCTGCCATAGTCTCCCATTTCGACAAGAGAGCCATCGTCGAACGTGAGCAGATCCATCATTGCACTCGCGCCACTGGAGTCCAGTAAAGGCTCGAACCTTGCCTCACAGACAAAACCGCATGCTCGAGCGTCGGCCATGGAGAGGAACGGCTCCGATTCGTAGTGTTCGAGCGGACGCCCCACAAAGTGCTCAATAAAATTCGCTACATTAAACCGCTCATTTTCCATTCGACATGGCGTTGCAGACACCCCCAAAACAGGACAAGGCCCACATTCGTCCAACGCCGCGGTGTAGCTGGGGTTCCTGCCGCCATCTGCGTTCCAGTTATGACACTCATCTGCAACAACCGCGAGGGGAACCGTGTCCTCGCGGTGGGCCTCGGAGGGACGCATGACGAAGATTCGTCGCTGGATGTCGGACACTGAGACGCCAGCCCGTGTGGCAACGGCCCGAATATGGTCGCAAACCGTGCGCTGAATCCACTCGTTCGGCGCCAGATAAAGAGCATAACCATCGTGTCGATCTGCGAGGTGGTCACAAATCCAGCGGAGCGCAATGAACGTCTTGCCCACTCCAACCGGCAAATACAACAGGTCCCGCCGCGGCCGGCCATCTCTACCTCGCTCGGCGAGATCGCAATACACCTGCCATTGTGTGTCGTGCCCGGGATGCGGGTAGTTCTGGAGCATTCGATCCAGCTCACGCGAAAACCGGGAGATCGACTCTGGATCCCAAATGGGTGATGGAACGAATTGGCGTGGCTTGCGGCGCTCCGCGCCACGCGAAGATCCTTCGACCGCTCCGAGGGCGTGAAAGTCGTGTCTTCGCACGCCTTGCCATGCAACATCCTCGTTGGATAGCGGTACCGCGGAGGCCCAGATCAACTCTCAACTCTGCATATTGCCAAGCCTCGGTGGCTGCCACCACATCACGGTGAACAACGACGACCTCCGCGTTTCGAGCCCACGCGGATTCTGTCGCATTGAACGACCCCGTGACCAGGCCTACTCTTGAGGTCCTTCTACAAGCCCAAACAATGACCTTCGAATGCAACAGGCCGAGCCCGAAGTCTTCGACGCCATCGAGAAAGGTGGGGCACTCACGTTGGCCTCGTACCTGCGATGTTGATTGCGTGAAGCAATCCCAACTTGCATTCGATATCGACGGACCTCCTCGCGGATGTCGGCATACGAAACGGGCCGTTATAGCCCGCTCTCCAAAGATGTCGAGCACGTCCTGCGGAGGACCAAAACTATACGTCAACCACAGGAGCTGCGCGCCAACGGGAATTCGGCGGATCTCCGGGAGCAGTACGTGGGCCACCCCCTGCCTGCAAAAATGTACTGTAGCCGTGCTGACTGTCTTCGGACGTTGGGCCACTGCCGTGCCTCTGAGTAGTCTGGTTGAGTACTAGCGCATCCACCGACGATTGCCCAGCGACCAAGCTGATGGCAACACGCCGACACGCTAATCCAAGGGTTGGAGGATCTCTAATTCCTCATTCCCCGGTCGTGGCGATGGGCGTCGTCTTCTCACCGCGAATCGCTGCAAATCGCGACGGCCGGGACAAGGACCCCCTCTTCCCCAATCTGGCGATCGTTGGCCTCCTGCCGCGCAACCAGCCTCGCGGCCAATGGGCCCCGCATGCCTGTACCCGGGTTCGCGAGACGGCGGAGAGCGTTGCGATGAGCCTAGATGCTCCCCACGCGCTCGGCTTCGCCATCCACGACGAATGTACTCACCCGCCACTCCCGCTCGACCGTAGGCGCCGCCGCAACAAGGCGCCGCGCTTCACTCCTTAGGTCGCGGGATACCGCGCGTACTCAGCAGCCGCGGAAACGGCGTCGGCGATCTAAACTTTGCTTGACGTAGCTGCTCCTCACGTTCGAGTTCGGAGAGCCGCACATCGAGATGAAGTCTCGAGCAGCTCGTGATCAGCACAAGACCA
>WURV02177644.1:0-13141 GCA_011762755.2 Epimenia babai
CCCTCTGGGCAGTATACCCCATGGGGCATTTTTTCAGACAAAAGGAACTTTGAATGAAACTCATTTAGAGGTCTGGGTAGCTCTTGCAGCCTCCCTACGTACGAGTTTCTGCCCTCTGAAATGTGCTTAAGATGCTCTCTGGTCTCTATGGCGCTTACCCCTGTTCTGTTGTCACCCCATTTTGTATATAACCATCAACTATCACACACGTATGTAGACTGTCGGTGGGTGTTGGTAGGAACTAGTGGGGGGGTACGGGAGAAGGTCAACCGTCTGCCCGGACTCAATGGTTTTCACTGCGGTGTTTTCCCCGCCATGAGCCTAATCTGTCTGTTGCATTAACTACAGCATACTTAGGCTTCTTGAAGGGTAAACGATGGACAGTGGGTTCAAGCCAACCTATTGTTACAGACATCGCCATAGGCAGTAAGCGTACGCATCAACCTGCTGGTGGCTGCGTGTAGGCGTCAGTGTATATATATGTATGTATGTAGTTATAGGATGACCACTGAGATAATCGTCCTCTAGGCTATTCTCAGCCCCTTACAAAGGTAGCCTATAAATGTGGTTAATACGATGAATTTATTAGGCTCACTTAAAAGGGGTGGGGAGAAACACCTACTGCGAAAAACCCACCGAGTTTGGGTGGAACGTAAACGTCTATAGACGTGCCACATCTGTGGCACACTCCGCTGAGACTATGATGGTTAAGGGTTACTTACGAGGCGATGAGGTGGCAGGGAGCACATAGGACCAACCATAGAGCATCTGAACCAGCCCCATCGGAGGGAAATAGCCCCCTAAAAAACCACGCTGAAAGGACTACCCAGACCACCGCAGACGCGTAGTTTCTACCCGACTAATGCCGAGGGTATACTAGCTAGTTGTTAGTGCGTTAACCCTTAGCACTCTGTTGTCACAGATTTGTATTGCTCTAGTAACGTAATACATAGTAGTCAGTGTGGTAAGGGTTAATATGAAAGCATAAAGGCCCTATCCCAGAGAATGGAGCGCGTGACATGGACCGTCTGTTGGCATTCATAACCACTGATATAAATGAACCAAGGTCAACTAGTTGTCAGTTACAGTGTAGTTACACTACGGTCATGTCCACACCGTCATAAATGAAGCGGCAGATCGTCGTCAGTTGTATCGTATTGATCGCGGTATCGGCTGGTTTCGTAAATATTCAGCTAAACAATGGCTGACACTGGATCTATCTCAGGGTTTGATTGACATCGTTCGATCGGGCAAATAGCATGATCGATATCAACCACGTGATGTTGCTTCCTTCGGTCATAAAAATGCCACGTGCTAATAGTACAATATCTAATAATAATACATTTGTTTTGGAGGCGCCCTAATAACTAGTATGTCTCTAAGGCGCCTGTATACATTTCGGGTGATAACTAATTATATTGTATAACACAATAGTGAGTAAATATGAGTTAAATCATAGCCTAACGCAACAGTTAAATGAAATGATATGAAATTCTATTGATTTATAGTCCCCTTCATATACATGGCTATCGGAGACGCTTTACAAATTTTCGGTTACTATCAATAAATAGAAATACAAGGAAAACAAGGAATACGGGGCATACAAGGAATACAGTTCAAAGTCGAACTCAGTATACCATAAGTGAGTCGAGAATAAGAGATACATGGATAATGCAAGGGAAATATAGGAAAATCGATGGTAAATATAGACAAACTTAAGCAATGATTACCTGTGTATATGTTTATGATTAAATTTCATTTTAACAGTCAATAAGTATCAAATCTCAAATATCACTGAGGTGACATAGAGACCATCCATAGAGTATCTGTGGCACAGCCACGTCAGAGGGAAACATCCCTAACAGAAGCACACTGCGATGGATGCCCATATCCACCATGACCACAGGGGTTTAAGGTATTTTTTGCCCGCAAAAACGCCACACATGTGTGAGAATTGATCCAGGGACCGCTGAATTCATAGCCAAACACTCTAATCGCAACGCCGCTTGCCCCCCCTACACCGTGCTGTAGTTGTGTTGATAAATCTCATTTGAACTATCTCAAATGAAGTTATATCAATGTGTTGACATTTTTACTATAAGGCAAAATAGGTGTAACTCGTAAACCTAGCAGAAATTTGATAGAGTCCTTTGCATTTATTAGCACGTGGCATTGTTATGAGCTAAGTCGCGGAACTGTGTCAGCAGGCGGGGCGTACTGGACAGGTCCATTGGTCGATCCTGTTCCATTTCTACAATACATGTACCTCGCCATGTAACTGTACAACATTTATAATGTAAACTTTTATATATATATATATATCAATGTTTGATTGGTTGATTTTAGGACGACGATGTCGCCAACAAAGACCGGGTGGCGGAGTACGTGGGTACCACGGCCCCATACATGGACTCGCAGGTGTCGCCACTGAGAGATGAAGTTACTCCTGCACGCCCCACACATTCGCCGCATCTGTACAGCGTGAACGAGAAATACCGCGACCTTTTCGTGTCGATAGTTCAGTTGGCTCAAAGAACGGCGCAGCACCGCGGCTTTCCAGTTTTGTGATTGGCTGAGGCCTGATGTATCTGCACTGTGATTGGCTGCGGCCTGATGTATCTGCATTGTGATTGGCTGAGGCCTGATGTATCTGCATTGTGATTGGCTGAGGCCTGATGTATCTGCACTGTGATTGGCTGAGGCCTGATGTATCTGCATTGTGATTGGCTGAGGCCTGATGTATCTGCATTGTGATTGGCTGAGGCCAGATGTATCTGCATTGTGATTGGCTGAGGCCTGATGTATCTGCATTGTGATTGGCTGAAGCCTAATATATCTGCACTGTCATTGGCTGAGGCCTGCTTGATGTATCTGTACTGTGATTGGCTGAAACCTAATATATCTGCCCTGTCATTGGCTGAGGCCTGAGTGAAAATACCTAAATGCACAGGAGAAAGCTTGCCCCTGTAGTTCAGTTGGTGGAGCGCACCAGACCGGTCATCTGGAGGTCGTGGGTTCGAGTCCCATCAGAGGTATAGGTTTTTCTATGTATTTCTTTCCATCCATTTGTCGCATCAACCAAAGAATTGATAATGGCTGGGTGTTCCCAGCCTTTACTACATGCACATAGATGAGGGAAGTTCTTGGGGTAGCCGCGTGTATCCATAGGAATAAACAAAAAAATAAACCGCAGCAACTTTTAAGACTAAAGAAAATTTACTGAAACCCCAGCTTTCGCATATATGAATTCTTTACCGGGTAAGGCTCATGTTTCTATAAATTTTAGTCTCAAAAGGTGTTATCGCTCATACTTTTAGTTATACACAGACAGTTATAGACAACTTAAACATTGACAAGGACAAAGCAATTTTTTGGCTATAGTCAGAAATGGAATTACCATAAGAGTTTCTTCATGTTACAAGAGCAATATTTAGTACTTTGACAACTGGAAACAGTGTGAAGAATGTTGAAACAGTGCGCAGAGCGTTGAAACGGTGCGCAGAGCGTTGAAACGGTGCGCAGAGCGTTGAAACGGTGCGCAGAGCGTTGAAACGGGGCGCAGAGCGTTGAAACGGGGCGCAGAGCGTTGAAACGGGGCGCAGAGCGTTGAAACGGTGCGCAGAGCGTTGAAACGGTGCGCAGAGCGTTGAAACAGTACGCAGAGCGTTGAAAGTGGTGAGCGTTGAATTTGGCATCGAACCGTGTCTAGGCAAACATACATATATCCTTACTAAAATACACGTCAAAATTATCTAGCAAGACAGCAGGTACGGTGTTTCTACTCTTCTTTCGCAGTAAGAGTATTGTGATAGTAACCAAAATCAACAACCATGGATTTATTACGAGCGTTTATTTGACAATTTCAGTGTAAGCGAAATAAATAATAATTATAAAATTACAGAACAATATAATTGTTCGTACAATATGTATAATTGGAAGAATAAATTTCCGTCCTCTCATTATAAATAGCAGTATACGGATGTGGAGTATATGGAATAACATGAAATAGGGTGTAAAAAGGTCAATAATCACCACTGGTGGAGGCAGATAACTGGTCTTGCGCTCCACCCACACGGGGTGGATGCATATTGAAAATACAATCGAGGACATTAAGTTGAATAAACATTCCAATAACATATTGGTGACATGACATGTTGACTAATGGAATATCATTAAGTTGTTACACGAGATTTTTAAATAAAAAAATGTCCCTGCCTTCAATGTGTACCCATTCTGAATATGTTGCATTGAGAACTGACAACTGTGGAGTCAAAGAACTTTAAAAATGACTGCAAAAAACGTTACCCGGTCATGTCTGCATGGTTTACTATCAACGGGAACATCAGTTCATGTAAAAACAAATCTGGACTGCATTGACTATCGCATGAATATTCATAATTTGGATTTCACAAGTCCTACCTGATTATTTCATTCAGAATGAAGACAAAATTGTATACAAATTATTTAGAAAAAATATGGTACAAGTAATACGTGCGTATTGTTACATAAAACCCAAATAAACTGCACACAATGACGTTTAGACTGTATTGTTATCCTCATTATTTGGATTTGGTATATCTTTGTTATGAACTTTATGGGATGGTAGTATTTTTTTGATACCCAAACGATGACCTTATATCTATGTTCTTGATTGGTTTTTAGGTTTTGTGTGATCTGTATTGTTATGTTACATTTTATTGAAATATCTTATAATGTGAGTGAAACCGTATTCAGTACCGTTGGAACGCAATTGCATCTGTATGCAAGGGAATTCCCCCACGGCCCTTTATAATTCACATGTAACTGGAATATAACAAATATTATTTTTAATTATTTAAAGAAGGTTTTCAATGGACTAACCAATTACATATGTAGTCCGGTTATGAATAGATAATTACACCATTATATGTGCAGTCCATTGCTTTCTCATTATGCAAAAATTCCGAAATCATAATTTTTATTTATGTGTATTATAATGTATAATATAGCATGTAAGGAAGACAAGGATCACAATGGAGAGTGTTTATTTTTGAATAAATATTTTCTCACTATAAATGTGTATTTCGTTTGAAGCATGGACTGGTTTTCAGTACTAGTTAACGCTGTGGTAGTCTACGGAAGGTGGGTGATGTGGACACGCTGTATAAGCATGCACCGAAATGAAAATTAAATGAAATACGTTTATTCATTAAATTTGCTGTGGAACATGCATTACATAAATAAAATAGTGTAATATACTAAACTTATATTAATGTCATATTTATTTCATATTAAATTTACAAGATATTAAATTTATCCCATATTAAATTTATTCCATATCGAATTTATGGCATATCGAATTTATCCCATATCGAATTTATCCCATATCGAATTTATCCCATATCGAATTTATCCCATATCGAATTTATCCCATATTAAATTTATTTCATATAAAATTTACTAGATATTAAATTTATTTAATTTTTTTCCTATTAAATTTATCCCATATTGAATTTATTTCATATTAAATTTACTAAATATTAAATTTATCCCATATCGAATTTATCCCATATCAAATTTATCCCATATCGAATTTATCCCATATTAAATTTATTCCATTTTTTTCATATTAAATTTATCCCATATTAAATTTATTTCATATTAAATTTACTAGATATTAAATTTATTTCATATTAAATTTATTTCAGATGAAGTTCATTTCATATGACATTTATCCAGAGGAAATAACGGAAATTTTATATGCGTGAATATCTTAAATACACGAGTATATGGAAATTAGCAACATCCTCCTGCTTTGAATATGAAGACGATTTCTACAATTTTTGTTATATTTACGGTACCAGTGAGCATAGCTGCCAGTGGCTGATTTTATATAAGATATTTATCGATTTACTCGGGGTTTGAATCATACATATATGTCTGGTGAACTGAACTAAAATATTGAGGGTAAATTTTTATGGACACATATCGCCCATATTCTCATTGATAGAAATTTTACTAAAACATTTCAGAATTAATAACCAAACTTATATCTCAGGCAAATTCTGATTGCTGATAGAAAGATATTATGTTAAATTCGAATAGATACGTTTCAAGTGAATTTCTACAGACTCCTCTCCAGCAAATTTCTCTCCCCTTATATTAGCCGAATTCGACTTAAATATCGCAGGTGAATTCTATAAATAACACTTAGGCGAATTTAGACAGATTCATCTCCAGCAAATTTCTCTCCCCTTATATTAGCCGAATTCGACTTAAATATCGCAGGTTGAATTCTATAAATAACACTTAGGCGAATTTAGAGACTCATCTCCGGCAAATTTCTAACCGCTTATATTAGCCGAATTTGACTTGTATATCGCAGGTGAATTCTTTAAATAAAATTTAGGCAAATTTAGGCAAACCCCACTGCTGACCATTTCCCTTATTTTTTACCCAAACGAGCGGAATCAGAAAATTCAGCGCCCAATATGAGCCAAAAACCGACTGCAAATGTTCGCGCACGGTTGTGCGATATACCCACGTCCTCTTAGTGAATTCGTACGATGTTGTGCCCAGGAATATAAACAACATTTGCTGACAGAAAAACCAAGAGCAGGCGACTCCGGTCATAAAAGAGACGTAGTTATACAGAAGCAACCATAACGACGTGAATGAAACGTATCCCAGAATACATTGCGCGACGGGTATAGGAATGATAAACGAATACCACGAACTGACGGCCGCGTGGAATTGGACGATGTATTTGAAGGTCACGTAAGCGCTGTAATACGAACCTAGGGTCGCGTAAAAACAGAAGACGGCGAAAAATCGTTGGTTGTGGAATCCGATGCAGGTTCCGCTGAAGAAACAGTGGTGATCGCGCTTGAGGATGCAGTGCCGGCATATAACGCAGTGTTTGGCTCGCGGCGGTGTATTTCGTTGACAATCGCCGCAATAAGCCACGTTCGGTGTTAGATTGTTCAGCGGGAGTAAGCCGGTAATTTTACGTTTGCGCAACCTGTCCTTCGTACGTCCGTATATCACGACCAACGCGTAGTTAACCAACGTCATCGCGTATAACCAACACGCGAGGAATCTTCCATGATTCAACGCTCGTTTGTCCGTGCTGTATACGCCCGGTAACGTTACGGACCAGCCGATTAATAATATAGATAGACCGTAAACCACGAAATAAGTCACCCCGAAGATTGATAGGAAGATTAACGACGTTTGATCGACCGGGCGTCTGCGTGGTCCTGTACCATAGTAGGTATCGAGGGGGTTATCTCCCTTCATCATCTTCATCCATACCGTCCGCAATGACGGGCGGTCAACCGAGTCGTGGTTGACCTCGTACGCTGCCATCATTGGCTGTCAGTTGACGGTAACTGAAATAAGAGTGATAAAGATCTCATTCATGATAGCTAATTTCCAACTTGTCACAGTGACCAACAGGGAAGGAAATATGAAAAATGTGATTGCATTCACAGTATACGTATCGATATGTCATACTTACAGCTCGTCAAATCAAAATTGAAAATGAAGAGAGACATGACATTGTGTTTTATCAAAAATCTAGTTACACCCGCTGTGAATTTAAAAGCTTTGCCATGTTGTAACTTTAACAGAATGCAATATTTGATAATAGAGCAAATGCAGCCTGGATATTTTTATTGCTATCAAGGTATTAATATTGCATACACAGAGGTACAATATTGGTTTATTCAGTTTCTACTTGCGGAAAGTATGGCAATAAAAGTCAACAAACATATTCGTGTTATCAAAATAAATAAAATCTACATCCAGAAAGTTAATTAGTCATGTCACGTGGTATGCCTTATGTCTCATTCTGGGGATGTTTTGATGGATCTCTATTTGCGACAACTAATTGAGGAAGAGCCTTCCAAATTACAGATATTGGCAGGCGATGGGAAAACGGGCTCAGTAAACTAGGTGGGTACTCCAGTAAATTTAATGTGACCTTATTCCATCCACGCCACTTGTCCTGGGTGACGATCACGAAGAGATAAGATAGCGGATAGGTAAATTCCGAAACAGTAAGTTGTAAACTGTCCCTAATCCCACTTTTGAGGTTCAGATATTAAAGCCGTGCGATTCGTTTCTGAATAATTGGATTTATGGATGAATTCGCAGTACGGTAAAGGTTTGTACGAATTGATTAAGATATCTCTCCCATTATATGCAGATTAAACCATTTTATCATTCCCTTCGTTACTGTAAGGGCCGCGCAGCTGCCATGACAACCTAAGGGAAATGAGACTTTTTCGCGCACGCGCAATAAAGGGTGCGTACAACAACGAAATTATAAATTTATTGTTGTAATTTGATTTTTATGTATAATCCAAAAGATAAATCACTTAATTATTCACATCCGCATTGGCAATCAACTTATAATAGAAGATCTGAACTTTTTCTAACCTTCTGCTCATTTATTTAAAGTAAGTTAGCAGTGCTTCGTTATTTCACGGTAGTTTTATGTCTCAGCTTTGGAAAGCTAAGATTCCGCCATATTGTTCGGGTTTGACTAGATATTTTTGCTACTAACCTGTCAAAATAAGGTTTTAACCAAATTTTGGAATTATTTAGGGATTTAAATTTTCATGATAATACAGCAATCCAGGTCTTGCCACTGACTTTTAGTGGAAGCTGATTTGACGACAATTAGAAAACCGCAAGCGTATATCGCACCCAGGCTATTCGTTTCTCATTTTTGTTTTCACTAATAATGAGTAATATAGAATAAATCAAAATAAATCCATTTAGTAGTACACTTACTGTATAGAGTGAAACTACGGCAATTTCTATCTTTGTGGACGTTTTAATATGGGAGATGAATAAAAAAATGATGGTACTGTTCAACTCATTTAGTATAATAGTTAATCAAACTATGACTCTGAGTCATTACTGCAAGACATCCAAAGTGTTTAGGATAAGATTTCTATTTCTATCATATCCCTAAAAAAACCCCATATCTATCACGGGGATGAGTAGTCCCGGTTCAGTGGAAATGACATTGCCAGTTTCAAGGCATCATACTTGATATTTGCTCCTTTATTGTAACATTTTCTGTAAAAGATATGCTGAGTGTTAAGGCGATCAATCTCCCCTTCATGACAGGACATTATGATTGAACTACATTTATGGTATGTACAATAGTTCATTGAGAAAGGGAGCAGTATATTACCTTTGGTGTTTTTTGGGCCATAAGTACATAAAACCCAATTTCCTGTGGAGTTCCGGGTATATCCTGCAGTCTGGCACTATAAGGACTTCTTCCCTCTGATGTCGCTGTGCTTTAGATGCTCGCTAAATAGTCTCTGTGGTGCTTACCTCTTTATTCTCTCTTCATGTCATTGTAAATAATCAACTATAACAGACCTAGCGGGGTGTGTGACTTTTGTAGACGATCTGTAGGCATTTCTATAAGAAAGGTCAAGTACAACCTTTATAGACCGCAAGTATCAGCCAACAAAGGCTCTCAGATGTGGTTCACAATGAAATCTTTTTGGTAGCTATTCAGCGCATATACAATACCTTAGACACTCAGATATCGCCCCGCCAAAGATAATATCGAGCCTCTACCCATTTGCCCTCTAACCCAACTGCTTAGACGTAACTGATACTCAGTATTTATGTTACTCTGCAATCATATATTGTGTGAATGAATAAGTCATCATTGTTGAATAATTATGTGTAAAGTTCTTGTCTTTGTGTTTCTTTGTCTTCAGAACCATGGGCCTGGATTTTTTAATGGGCTTCTTACATTCTATGTTTATACATGCCATCTGTGGTCATGTCATACATATACAGGCTATGGTCATGTGGTCAAATCATGTCAATGTGAAGGCCCAAATTTGCGGACCATCCTCCATCCTTCCATTCTCATTGCAACAGGAAACAGCTCTCATGTCATACAAATACCACTTGAAGATATATTTTTTTATGAGCTTTTAGATAATGTATCGTAATTATTGTTTCATTTCATCTTTTCATAGGTTTATAGTTTTACGTGTCATTTACGTGTCAAGCACAAACGTAATGTAATGCTGTATATAAAATATCTCTACAATACCTTACAAAACCTTTTTGTTGTTGGCAGAAGCGGTCAGCGCTCAGTTGTGATGCGGTCACTCAATCATGGAGTTCATTGAAGTGGCAGAGACCGACATTTTTTCAGGTGATTATCTCCCATTAGACAACAGAATTTTCTTTTTGCGTACCTGGAACCGACAACCACCACAATTTCGATCAAGCGCACATATTGGCACCGTCAAATGTCAACTTAAAACATACCATTACGTTATAACCACCTGATTATTGTTCTTAAGAGTGATTCAAAAAAATAGAATAATATATATTCAAAAATTGATAAAAAATAGATAAAAAATATGTTATTCGCATACTGCTCAATAGTAAAACATACTCGTAAAGCAGTTTACAGTAATTTTAAGAAAAGCTGGTTATAAATGAGTTATGCAAAGTAAAGTTCTCCAAGATTTAGTCATTAACAGCCAACTTGACCATCGGGATTACAGGCTCGGTGTAAAAATAAATTCTAAGCATTTGTTTTAAAATGGCAAAAATACGCAAATATTTTCCACATTGTGTTTATTTCTTTTGTAAATATCGCAGACTTAGGAAATGCAATATCTGATTGAATAGTGCATTAATATACTGAATTATACGAATATTGTTTTTATGACGTAGCATTCACTATGATTTATAGCGATTAAGTCTACAGATTTTGATCACTAAAATTATCACTGACCCTAACTAAACATAATTCGCTAAGAAGACAAGAAGGCGAAGTTTCAGTGTAACATCTAGTAAATGTCAGTCGCTCTCACAATATTGCCTTCTTGTGCCCTTAATAAATTTTAACATAACCCCCTTCAGAACAGATCCTTCTCAATCTTCAAGCACAAAAATCTCGCTCATTTCCCGATTCGGAAGATGCTGAAAGCATCATCGAAGCCAGTTGGAGGGCGAACTACGGACTAAATTTTTCGAAATTTCTCTATGTATCGCGACCTCTGACCTTTGTTCTTTTGCGTCAGGCTGCGACGTATGCGGCGAAGGACACGAGACAGAGTGCTGTCCCCAGCTCGGCTTTGGAGACAATGCTGAATCAAGCAGTGCTCAGACCAGGTGGGACGCGCGATGTATTTATGCCCGATCATGACGAGACAAATTCATACCCCAGTTTCTGATAGTATATTCGACACTGTCTACATGTTTGACACTGTTCCGGTGTTGACACTGCCTGGTCGTTTTAGACTCAATGTGGCACATTTTTCACTTGTCTGACACTATGAGTGTGTGACACTATCCACTTAACTGACACTCTTGTAGTGTGATATTGCCTGCTTGCGTGACACTATCTGTGGGACACTGCTTGTATATTTTCACTCTGTGTCCGTGTGTGAGACAATACTCGCATGTTCGGTGTTGGTTCGAAGTCTCAAACTATCGGTAAAACATCATCATGTTATTAGTGCAACCTTCTCTGTTGTTAGTGCAGCCTTCTCAATTATTAATGCAGCCTCTTCAGTTATTAGTGCAGCCATCTCAGTTATTAGTGCAGCCATCTCAGTTTTTAGTGCAGCCATCTCAGTTTTTAGTGCAGTCTTCTCAGTTATCCATGTAGTAAGCTCATTAGTGTTTATGTATGCGTTTGTATTATTTTCTTGCTTAGGCCATACCACTGTTTTCAAATGGAGTATTTTTTATTGATATAAAATGTGTTAAGCAGCAATGCTATTAGTGCACTTGCACTTTAAATCAACTATATCTTCCTTCCATCTTTATTGCGCCACCCATTCAGTATCGCGCGTCTAACATTATTCATGGCTATACCAATGCCCGCCACTACCCCAGAGCGAGGAAGACGCTCCCGAGCAACATGAGGCTCGAGCAGTTCGCGGACGGCTCTGTGGGGGTGATCGCCCTCACCGACATCCCGGTCAAGACCCACTACGGTCCGTTTGAGGCGCGGTGGATAGCGGACGACATCACCGACAGCAAGTTGTTTGTTCTGAAGGTTAGTTTCGTAGAATTAGTGCATGTTTACAGCGGTTTATGACTTTCGAATGAGACGGAACAAGACATAAATACATTACCGTAAACAGTCCTTTGTACTGTATTCTGATTGTAGGTAATATAGGCCTATTCGTTAGCTAACTGTAACATTACAGGCGTAGGTTATTTGTAGTGTTTACTCATGTAAAAAGTATTTGAGAGATGTATGACCTACCATATTTCTCCTCTTCTGTATGACCTACCGTTTTTCTCCTTCTGTATGACCTACCGTATATCTCCTCTTCTGAATGACCTATCGTATATCTCCTCTTCTGTATGACCTACCGTATTTCTCCTCTTCCGTATGACCTACCGTAGTTCTCCTCTTCTGTATGACCTACCGTATTTCTCCTCTTCTGTGTGACCTACCGTATTTCTCCTCGTCTGTATGACCTACCGTATTTCTCCTCGTCCAATACCATTTAACGCCATCTCATCGCACGCCCTTTCATGCGACGCCGTCTCGTCTATGATCAGGTGTTTAACAAGGACGGGACAGTCATAACTCTCGATACGTCCGATGAGGCCGAGTGCAACTGGTTGTGCCTCGTGCGCTGCGCCGTTTCCCCCGGCAACCAGAACTGCATGGCTTATCAGCTCGGCGTGAACGTCTTCTACAGCACGATGCGGGCGGTGGCCGCGGGCGAGGAGCTGCGGGTGTGGTACGCCAAGTTCTACGCCCACAAACTGTCCCGACCCCCGCAGCCCGACGCTCTCACACACAGTACGCGGTTTAGTATTAAATCGGGAAGGGACTTGAGTGCGGGAAAATTGGGGGAGGTACCTGCATTGGCATTGGGGTGGGGTTGGTGGTGTGGTGCATGGATGGCTGGATCATTGGATGCACAGAATAAATACTGGAACAGGAATGGCAGAGAAATTAACTGAAATTTATTTGATTAAAGTGTACTTATTAGCTGAGCTGTCAAACACACCTTGCATGAAGCATCAAGGGAAACAATGGAAAAACCCAGTAAGCCAAGGAGGCACCAACGCAGCAAGTGGCTAGCTTGATAACAGTGCGAGACGGTAACAATGGGAGACGGGAACAGTGGGAGAC
>WURV02177644.1:13241-30302 GCA_011762755.2 Epimenia babai
GGGAACAATGGGAGACGGGAACAATGGGAGACGGGAACAATGGGAGACGGGAACAATGGGAGACGGGAACAATGGGAGACGGGAACAATGGGACACGGGAACAATGGGAGACGGGAACAATGGGAGACGGTAACAGTGGGAGACGGTAACAGTGGGAGACGGTAACAATGGGAGACGGTAACAATGGGAGACGGGAACAATGGGAGACGGGAACAATGGGAGACGGGAATGAGTGTATTTGTGGGCTATTTGGCAGACAGTGTTGTAACTTTATTATTTTTAATGGTACATTCATTATTTAAGATTGATTTTTTTACATAAGACCCGCCCCTTTTTTAGTCGTATAGTATAGCGATGGAAGATTACTTAAAATAGGCGGTCAGAGATTGGGTATTTTTCCCCGAGACACTCGGTACGTGTGTGCTGTACGATACGTTGTAGTCATGCTGGGTACGGTGCCGACGATCGCCAGTGGTCCGCTCAACCACGAAACGAACGACGCCGCAGTCACAGCCTCGGCAGGTTCGTGGTCTCCAACGTCACCGCGTAAATGTCCAATGTCACTATGTAAATTTCCAATGTCACCATGGAAATCTTCAATGTCATCATGTAAATCTCCAATATCATCATGTAAATTTCCAATGTCACCATGTAAATCTCCAATGTCACCACGTAAATCTCCAATGTCACCATGTAAAAGATAAAGTGCAACATTTGTAGCCCGCAAGTATCGGCCTATAAAGGCTCTCTGATGCGGTTTATAATAGAATATTTTTGGCAGCTATTCAGCACATATACAATACCTTCGACACTAACATATCACCCCGCCGAGGATAATATCGAGCATCTACCCATTCTGGAGACAGGGTTCACTCCAGCAATAAAGCCGGGAATAAATGACTCGCTGAGGATCGAGCAAAGTGGTGTAGGTTGCCGTGTTAGCCATATCGCATAATACGAGAAGTGATGGTAACACCTTATTGACTAACTAAGGTTATGATTAGCACGAGCTTTTGTACACAAGATTACTTTATTGGGTGCAATGCGTCGGGGTGGTGACCACACACAATAAATACTGGAATGGGAGAATAGCAGAGAAAACAGCAACGCTATGTAGACAGTGGAGAAACCCCAAAGCCAAGAAGGCACCAACACAGCAAGTGGCTAGCCTAATAACAAAAGGGGTTTAAAACAAAGTAGGAATCAGACTGGGACAGCTCTCCCGCTACATTTCGTCAAAAATGTTGACATTTCGAGTGTTCCCTCTTCAGTACGCCACACCAGTCCGAAAACGATATACATAGGTGATAAAAATGGAGGGTTCTTACAAGATTTTATTACGCATGCCAACAATAAAACACTCAAATGTGTATCTTGTAACACAAAGTGCAATGTAAAGTTTACCATCCGTCAGAATAATAAATATAACTAAACAATGTTTTAATTTACACTCGATCAGTTTAGCAGATGACATATACCAATGGCACCCTCAGTTCAACCAATGAAATCCTTCTATCATGTTATGTTAAGTTCTCTACGTACGTAATTCACCTTACCATACCACGCGACTGGGAATGTTTGACGTTTATTGACAAGTCATGCATTACTCGAAATAGCAACATCAGATCGCAAAATAAAATTATTTGGAGACTCCAAATCTACCCAAAAACAATTGAACCATCCATGCCTCTAACAGTTCTATTCTTCTTGATCCGAATGTTTTGATTATGATCATCCGGCTGCAAGTTACATACTTTAGTAGTCCTGTTGCAGGCAACTTCCCACAGCCAGATGCAGAATCCTCAAATATGACCTGCAAGATATAACTTTATTACACACAACTAAATATTTTGCGAGATGAAATCCAATAATGGTTTTTAGTTCATCGATAAAATCTTAATCCCTTCAATTTTTTACTTTCTCAGGGGGGATAAAGTGTGTAATCTTCAATAAATCTAGATTTACTGAGTTAACTTTATTGTATTTAAGTTATTTCTAGTGTTTATTTTGGGCAGATGACACCACTGTTGTCCCCGTCGGAATCCCTGAGAGCGGAACCTTCCTCGAGTTTGACGAAATCGAAAATCTCCAAGAGGAATTCACCGCAGGCGATCGGTACTCATCCGATCCGTACTCATCGGACCAACGTTTCGAATGCGATCGCTGTTCCAAGGTTTTCGGTTCTGAGAATTCATTTGCTGAACACGTGCGCACTCATTTCGAGTCGAATCGGACGCGATATACGAAAAAATATATTTGTCCCGACTGCGGTGTTTCATTCACTAATGCCGGAAATTTACAGCGGCATTCGCGCGTCCATTCTGATGATCGTTACGACTGCACCGATTGTAACTTTTACTCTTACCGTACGGATTATATGCATAATCATATGAGACACGAACATGGGAAGGTGTTTACGCCTTTGCCGCGGAAAAGAAAGGTTAAGGGAAACCAGGAGGTCGTTGTCAAGAGGAAGCGTGGACGCCCACGAAAGGTTCAGACGATAGAGATCAGTAGCCATGAGGTAGATGCTGATTTTATAGAAGGTATGTTGGATAATTTTGGCGATACGAGGGAGGCGACGTTAGGTGAGATGGGAAAAGGTGCTGCGGGCGATGTTGAAGAGGGTTCTGGTGATGTAGATGAACTGGCGAATAAAGGTGATAAAGTGAACGGTTTTCGGGTACGGGATGAGAATGATGGCGAGACAAACGATGATTCAGAAGTTATGAAGAATGAGATTGGAGCAGACAGGAAGGGCAAGGGAACTGAGTACATAGATGAAGAGAATAATAGTGAAAATGGTGGGTGTCAAGATCAGAACATGTGTGCATTGTCTGAAAAGACTAAAGTCAATGGCAGTTTTGCGGGTGATCTTAATCGGATGAAATTAGCGAAGGAAGGTGCTGAGAAGATTACCAAATTAGGATGGAAAGAAAGAGCAAGAAAAAATGTAGACCAAAAAGTTGAGGGTGATGTTTTGTTTGAGTCCGCCGGGGGGCGATTGATGCCGGCTCGGAAGAACCGCGGATCCAAAATGTTTGAAGTGTTTAAGAATCTACGAATGATGAAAAGCGCTACTCAGGAAGGGAGTACCTTGGAAGAAACTATCAGTGAGAAGGTGGAGGACATTGTGGTAAAAGAAGAACCTCAAGAGGAAGCAGACGCTGAGAGCGAAGAGGATAATGTGGATGTTGATGATGATGAGGGGGATGCTACATGGAAAAGTCCAGTGAAGGTGCAGATAGTTCAGGAGCAAGGTGATGGGGATGAGGTCAGTTTTCAAGAACCCCGAGTTCATAAAAAGAGAGGGAGGAAACCAAAGCCGATTAATATGGAGAATATAATCGAGGAGATTACGGCGGATGAGGAGCCTACGTACACATGTAAAATATGTTTAAAGAAATTTACCAGTGTGAAAAAATGTTCTTTGCATACTAAAATACATGCGGGAAAGACACTGTGTAAATTTTGCGGGCAGCTTCTAGAATTGGAAAAGCAGTCCGATCATGTGTGTAAACCCGAGAAGGTGCAGATCATCGAGACGGTCGATGAAGAAACGGATGAGAGGATGTTCGTCTGTCTGGAATGCAACATGGCTTTTAGTACTTTGGATGACAGCCAAGACCATTACTTAAGTCACAGCGGTGACTACAGGTGCAAACTTTGTGGCAGCAGATTTGAGAAACATCACCTACTCGTGAATCACATATGCGCAGAAAATATCTCTGATGAAATCGAAGGGAATTTCCCGTGCGTCATATGTAAGCAGACTTTTAAATACGCTAGGTACCTCTACCGGCATATGGCTATTCATACGAGTACTTTTAAGTGTAATGTTTGTGGGAGGTGTTTTTCCCGTAAGGATTCGCTGCAGCGACATATTCTCTCATGCGATCCGGAGCGTGTGAAAGAGGACGCAATTTTTCAGTGTCCACGATGCGCGCGGCCATTTTCCACGGAGAGTGGACTCCAGAATCATGCCTTCAAGTGTATGAAGAACTGTTGTATCAATTGTGGCATCGCGTTTCTCACCGAGGAGGATATCGACTCTCACGATTGTCCCACGCCCGATCAGATACATTTGGGTAAACCTACGTTCAAGTGTCTATTGTGCGATCAGACATTTATCAGCGCGAGGTATCTCCTCAGGCATGAGACTATGCACTCGGACGCTTTCTCGTGCCTGCGGTGCTCGCAAACTTTCTCAAGGAAGCTGGATTTTGATTGGCACGCGCTTCTGTGCGATGGCACGGCGATCATTAAGGAACATGGTAAGATCTCGTGCGACTTATGCGAGGAATCTTTCACCGAAGCTTGGACGTATCGCGACCACTACATCACGCATACTAACCCTCATCAGTGTCCCAAGTGCGGGAAACGTTTTCGTAAAGAAGGCAGCATCTACAGTCACATGTGCGTCGGTAAGTTCGTCGGCCATCACGTAAATACGTGCCAAATCTGCCAAAAGGAGTTTCGCTCGGAGCGTTACCTTCAGCGTCACATGATCGTCCACAAACGTCCGGAATACACGTGCAACATCTGTCAGAAGACGTTCCATCGACCGGATTTTATCTACGAGCACACGTGCAGGCTGGAGGATGGCACATGGGCGAGAATATGTCGGCGTCGTAAAGGCGTGTTCATACGCGAAGGCGTCGTCTGTGACTTGTGCGGGAAGGTCTTCAGTAACAAGAGCAACCTCACGAAACACCGCATCACTCACGGTTCCCGAGACAATGAATGCGATGTTTGCCATAAAAAGTTCCATCATTTGAACTACCTCATCGAACATAAAGCCACTGTTCACGATAATATCCGTACTGTCGCGTGCCCACAGTGTAATAAAATACTCAAATCCAAAGCGAGTCTGACCGCGCATATAAATCAGTTTCATAAAGAGAATCAGCGATTGTATACATGTACGATCTGTAAGAAAACATTCCGTCAAAAGGGAAACCTCAAATGTCACATGTTCTCTCATTCTGACAACAAATCGTTCAAGTGCGAATATTGCCATAAATGCTTCAAATACCCGGACCAGTTGGCACGTCATAAGTTACAGCATACAATGGCCGATAAGTTGTCGTGTCCCATGTGCGATAAGAAGTTTGTGAAAACGTATGAACTGAAAGCGCACATCTCCATTTTCCACAGTGGCCAGTTGTATATATGCGAGCTGTGCGACGCGAAGTGCGCTCATCGACATACGCTTATTCGGCATTTCAAACGCAAGCACCCAATGTCGATTCACTTGCTGCAAAAACCGGGATATGTTGCATCCCTCTTGAAGGAGAGATCGCACGAGCGACAGCCGTCTGCCCAATGGCAGCTGAGTCAGGATCCCGGGGTCATACAGCAAATGATCGTAACAAACGCCCAGGCTGGTCAGGCGCCAGGCTACATACAGATCGTGGCGGGGTCGGATCCCAGCGAAGCGGTTGTTATCAGGAAGCCAGATGAGTCCGGTCAAAGCACGACGGTTCTCGTTGATCAATCCGGTTTGAACATCGTAGGTGAAGATATGTCGAATCTACTTATAGCGTCTGATAGTAAGACCCATACGACAGAGGAAAACGTCGAAATAGCGAGGCGTTTGTTGAATGGCGTCAGCGATGTGGATGACGGCCAGCCCACAATGGTGATTTTTCAGATCATGAACGAAAATGGAGATATCGAAGAAGTTCAAGGTCGAATCGAAGGAAATGTCGCCCATTTGGAAGGAATGGACAGCGTCCAGCTGGAGCAGACCTTTCAGGTAGAGGCGAGCGGCGGTGGTGGAGATGGTCCGTTTGTGCAGTTGGTTGGTGACGGCGGGAAAATAACGCCGCGGCAAGACAGAGAGTTTCACCTACTCACGACCGACGATGAGGCAGGTGGGCCAGCGAGTGGCGACATTGTTGCCACGGAAGACGGTACCCACTTCAGGATCGTTACGACTGAGGTCAACGACGATTGTGGGGTCGGTCAGTTACAGATCGTCGCTCCCGATGACGTTTTAGTGATCCCTGCTAGTCAAGAACCGGTTCAGATTGTCGCGAATTCAGCGGATGTAACGAGCGAGGTTGAGGTCATCCCTTGAAGGCGTGGTATTCCTTTTTGCTAATCATTGAATGGATTTTATGAAAATGGTTTCCAATAAACTATTCCTAAGAAAGATTTTGTTTTATATGCAGGTTTTCTTCAATACCGATTCGGTTCGTTTGTGCATCGTTGGTTGACAAGGTCAACATCGAATTATTTACCGATTATGTAGGGGTCAGCGATGTATTTGAGACCTTGTTCGAAAAATAGTCGTTGCTTCTGATGATATAGTCACTATAGAAGAAACGAGAATTATATTTATTAGAACTTCATGTTATGTAATTGGGCAAATTAAAGTTAAAACCAAATATTTCTAAAGTGGCGTTTCGTTCGGATCATTCATTCAGGTGAATGGGGTCAGCCGCGAGGTATACCGTTTCAGGAACAATCGTGGGTAATCACGATAAATAACTTCTATCTGATCCCACGTCTTCGAAATGACCTGTCAGGTCCTCGACTATCATATGAACTACAACCTCTTTGTCTAATCTTATTAAAACACGCTGACAATAAGCGCTCTGAATCATTGTGAATCACTCCTGCGTTACGACGTCATCAACCTCCCAAGATTCTATATCCCCAAAGTGTTCTAAACATGTTAAATAGCCGAATACACGGGGGTGTATCTGTTTGGTAATGTAATAGGGTAACATTTTTTATAGAACCATTTACGATTTTTCAGTGTCACTGGAATATTACTGGAGAGAAATGCACAGGAAAAACCCTATACCCCCTTATGGGACTCGAACCCACGACCCCCAGATAGCCGGTCTGGTGCTCTAGCAACTGAGTCCCTGGAGCTCAGTTGGTAGAGCAACAAACCGGCTATCTGGGGGTCGTGGATTCGAGTCCCATAAAGGGGTATAGGTTTTTTCCTGTGCATTTCTCTCCAGCTATTTATAGAACCACATTGGCTATCCTAATTACCATCTGGAATATTACTGTTTTATTTGTACTTTTTCCCAATGCTATATACTCTTTATTCATAGTGGGAAAGTGTACAGATAAAACGCGCATATTCCAGGGACACGGAAGCTTGGAAATTGGTCTTATATTTTTTACACCCAATGTGAGTGGTGGCTCCCTTACGGTAGTTGGTACTGCGCTGACGTGTCAGCAATTGTAATTTTGGTAATAATATACGGATGTGGGCATATATTTGTCTTATTTATTTATGTTTTAGCCTATAGGCCTAGTGCGAATTGATATTGACTTAAACGACAACCTACGTTACCCACATCAGATAATTAAACAAGCCAATGAATACACTTTTGTTGGAGGGCTGCTGTATATGTGGGCAGCTAGAGTAGTATTTAGAGCGTTTGACTTGGAATCTAGAGGACCCTGGTTCAATCACGCTCTAGCTATTATACTCCCTGTGGCTTTATTTTCGGATGAAAATCGCCTTAAACACCTGTGCTCATATGGGGCATGGGTAGCCCTTGCAGTGTTACTCTGAAAGGGCTTCTTTGCTCCGGCATGGCTCAGTGTTTCAGATGCTCTCTATAGCACTCACCTCTCCGCTATCTCATCGTCTCATTGTAAATCATCAACTATCACAGACTTGGCGGAGTGTGAGGCATACGTCGGCTATCTGCAGGCGTCTGGAACCAGAGGCACGAATGGAGAAAGGTCAATTGTGTGCCCAGACTCGATGTTATTTTTCACATTTGTAAGATTTCTTATGGTATATGGAGGCAATAAAGCAAGTGCGACTGGCATTGACAGCGATTAATAAAGTAGCACTAAAACTTAGCTTTTTCACTTTTACGACCCTTGATCTAAAAACGGCTGAATAATATTTCATTCTTTGCGTTACTCCCCAAGAAACAAAAATGTATCTATTTGATTAACTGAGAGTAACATTAACCCCTTTTGTGTTACTAAGTATACTTCGTCGGGCGTAACCTTTTTGAAATCAGAGTATTGGATCGTATTACTCGTGTTCATTATATGTCGTTTAGTTGATCCGGTGTTATCTTTTATGAAGGAAATTGACGTCAATTCTTACACCGACAGGTAAGGTCGACGCTTCCGGCATATTCTGATTCGATCCTGGTCACCAGAAACGACCGTTTATTTTATCCGTATTGAAATAGATTCGAAAATAGCAAATCAGTGCCACTCAAAAAGTCACGTGAGTTGGTTCGTACATAAGTCATAAAATAATACTCGGAGTTTCTGTTAGATTTTGTGTATCTTTATTGTGATTCGAAAGTAATTTCGTGAATTTTTAGCACGCTTGAAACGACGTTCGTTTACGCTATTCAAGGACCTCTGTAGCGCAAGTATCGCAACACATCCGTGTCTTCACCGGACCCCAGCAGTCACGGGACATTTCGCAGCCTGCTTTTTCATCGCCATAGGGGCAACCTGTAATACACAAACGTACAGTGATAAAAAGAACCCTGTGAGGCGATTAACAAGACGCCAGTTACCTGCGGCTCGTATTTGCCGCGTGTAAATAGGGAAAGCAGTTAGTCGAGTGGTTGGAACACCGGACTCGTAACCGAAAGGTCGCGAGTTCGAAACTTCCCACTAGTCGCCCTTTCTCCGGTGATCCTCAGCAAGACACTTATCCTCGATTGCTGGAGTGAACTCGTCTCTCAAATGGATAGGTACTCGATACTATCCTTGGCGGGGTGATATGTGAGTATCGAAGATATTGTTTATGCGCTGAATAGCTGCCAATAACATTTCATTGTAAACCGCATCCGAGGGCCTTTTCTTGGCTGATACTTGCGGTCAATAAATGTTGTACTTCACCTTTTGTAACAAATAAATTTTAAATGAACTTCGTCGAAATAAGGCGACCAGAAAATTCGGGCGTCATAAAATACCATGGCACTGTCATTCGACAAGTCGGAAGAAGCATATTACATTTATGTAAAAGCGCGTAAATCAAGTTAATCTGAAACAGGTATTGTATTTCCCTTAAAATAACGCAATTTGTTACTCCATTGACATTTTAGTTATAAACCTCGCTCAGTACATGTATATCAAAGTAAAACAAAGGGCGATAATAACCAGATTCCATTGGCGTTTTTAAACTTTGGAGAGATTCTCATAAAAGTCGCCCCAGATTTTTCTTAATCCGTTCCTCCAGGCTATTACTTTTGGCCAGCCGAATGATAAATTATAATTTGAAAGATGTTTTTTAACCAGACCAACGCGCGGATTTACCCGTTGAACAATTTAAACGGGCCACAACTCATACGTAAGCCTAATAGGCTACGGAAAAAATTATTAATTTACATGGTAGCCTAGACGGATCTTATCTGACAAATTTATATATATATATATATAAAACTAAACAAGTACCCGGAATTTTCTTCGGCGCCTTCTCGTGATTTACGCACTTTTTCTTGTAACACATCCGGGGATTTGAATTCTGTCAGTAAAAAATAGAAATCAAAACTGGTAATAATAAATAATAATCCATTTGTTTTGGAGGCGCCCTAATAATTAGTATGTCTCTCAAGCGCCTATATACATTTCGTAACTAAATATATAGCATAACACAAAAAATGTACATATAAGTTAAATCATAGCCTAACACTACGTGAAATGAGATAAAATGGTATTCTATTTAATTTCTAGTGCCCTTCCAACACATGGCAATCAAAGACAATCAAATTTATGGTTACTACAACTAAATAGAAATGCAAGGAGTACAAGGAATACAAGGAATACAGTGGTCTTTCTAATTCGGACAGTCTGTCAAAAGGTATAAATTTAGCGGCGTATTCTGCTTTGAACATTAGCTCACATTAGAAGACAGACAGACTGGTATTGATTAATATTACGTTTTCATGAAGTATTACCATATTCACACACTGGTAAATTTATATGAGTAAAGTCGAAGACCGGAACTGAATTCCTCTTTTCATTCACCCACTAAAATTTTTTATTTTGACAAGACTTCAAATGTAAGATTGAGACTTGAATCGAGCTTTTTTAATAAAACAGACCGTACTAAGTAGACCAATCATTGGCCAGTCTATAGTTGGCAATGGCGGAAAGCCAAGAAGCAATAGAGAATTAAGTTGTCAAAATGTCGAATGTAACATGGACGTTTAAAGAATTTGTTATGAACTTTATGTTGACATGAATGGATTCCTCTTTTTTTCAAGTGCACATGAATAATTATTAAGTGCTGTTAGTGTAGGGCAATGTGTGCTCGAAAAGCGCCCCACTGTTTCAATCCGAGCGGCTCTAGTCGAAATGTGTGAATCATGACCCGAGAATCAAGTTAATGTAGCAGGAGCAACATTTCGTACTAACGTCGCCACTGTTGCCGCCACAAGCCGTTCCCGTTATCGGGATCATGACGCCATCTCGTTTATATCCAGTACAGCACTTCATTTTGCCGCAGATTGTTCTCGAATCACGCTGGTTAAAATATAATTTATGCGGCAAATACAGTGATTTAAAACAATGATACGGTAACAAATCTCTAAGGCCACTTTATCGTTCAGAAAAAACCCACTAGTTGGTCGGCTTCGACCCATCTTTCACATGGCGTTGCTGACGCCAGTTTCTGTAGCCCACAGCCAAAACACTACGACACCTGAGATACGGGGTTGATTCATCGTGAGGTGTGTCTGTTTATATTCACAGCTATTGTCTCTTCTCATTTTACATGCACACAACCAAATACCCCAGCCGTGTTAGCCTTAAGTCCGAACGGCTAATAACGGGCACCCATCCACGAACTGGCCGGGCTCCACGTGGTTTCACTATGATAGCAATGTCAGTCGAACGAAGGTTCCTCCAAGACGCGCAACGCATTTGTGGAATAAAATGATTGTTGCATTCTTTCGTTTTATCCATTTTTGCTTTACATTTCACGAGAAGTCACGCATGTTGATATCTGTGCTATATAAATGTACTGTATTCCCACTGTACATCGCTCTGCATCATGTCTAATATTTTACCTGGCAGACCTTCGAGCCGATACCGAAAGCCAATCTACACTGTTCGTTAGCCGAAAGTTGCCCGGTAGGCAAGTCTTCTTTCATTTGGTGGTCACGACTCAGCAGACATCCGTTTCCTTGCCTGAGATAAAAGAATTATCGCCATTCTATAAAACATACGGCACGCGACAGCTACCGGCGTCAGCGGTAGTAATACAGAGGTGAAAAGCGCGGTCTTAGTGTGAGAGATTTAGCGTCTAGATTTTTTCCTTGCGCGCTCTACATACAGGAAATGAGCAAGATTTCCGTCCATGGAAGTCGAGAAATATTTATATTGGAGTGGGATATTGTGAAAATAGTGAGGCCATATTTCAAGACAATAAAGACGGCATTTATCGAGCTTTTTCCGAGTTTTGTACAGGGAAATACGGATTGCTGTGATGTTTTGATAAGATTAGACTATTTCTTGCCAGACGCGTCAGAGAACACGAATAATTAATAACACGAATGCGTTTTCTTGTTAAGATCTCCGCGCATTGCAACTCGACAACGGTATAAAAGTCAAAACTAAAGGTTTTTATAACCAATCTGTTGAGCAATGAGATGGGTTTGCCCTTTTAGCCATAGCGTATGATACGACAATCGAAGGTACACCTTACACCTTATTGAGTGACAAAGAATATTCTTAGAACAAGCTTTCGTGTATAAAGTATACTTGCACCTGATGAAGTAAACTTTTAATACGAAACCTTGTGCTAATCATAATCTTAATTAGTAAATAAGGTGTTACCATAACCTTTCGTATTACACTCTGTTGAGCACAGACACACGAGCTTGAAGCCTTCGGGAAGCCCACCCCCACTCTACGATTGCGTGTGTTTCTATATTTATAAATAACATTGCAACCACTTAAATATTTTGAGAGACGGAATTAATTTATAGCTTCAATATCAGAAAACGAATAACCTTATACTTTTTATACAGCAAAATTGGTTCTGTACCATCCGTTTCGAGATAAAAGATGATATGGGATATATTACGGGAGTATATAATTTAAAAATATAACTGACTCGAGTCAATTATGATTTCAAAGAAATCTGAACAAGGCTGAAATAAAAAGCACAATAATTACGTGAAGTCGAACAGCCCTATGGCGAACGAGGCCAGCGTAGGTCTGCTACTTGATCTACCCCACTTTAGCTAAACATGCTATTTACTAACTGTGTACCAATATTAGTAGGCTATGGCGACTTACGCGTCCAGATCGGAAATCGTTCTTTCGAGGATATCAATCGACGATGGCGAGAAATGCCAAGGCAGAGTGCCCCATGCGTCCATCACGTGTGATGTTGAGATGCCGTCGACGTGATCCAGTTTTAAACTGTTGCAAACATACCAACGTCTTCTAGTGAACGACAAAAATATTCAACCACTAATAAATTTGCAAACCAATGAATATCTTTCAACTCACCCCAGGATCGACTCAAAATTATTATACTAAATAACCAATGGGGTTTGAATTAAACGTTTGTTGACTGATCTGTCGACTGTTGCCAGTCGAGAATGGCTACCGCCCATCCTGTCCCCCGCCATGCCTATCTTCTCTCTAGAACCTTTTCGCAAGTACCACTGCTCGCATATGTTTCTTCAACCTATACATAAAGCAAGCGTCTCGTTGATTTTCTTCGTTGAGGTTAAAACGTTTTTCAATAAGTATCTGAATATTTTCACAATTATTCCCAAGATATCTTCACTGACAACGGTCATAATTTCTTGAACAGGGTCGACCTTGGTCGGTACGATTTAATGGGAGATGGCCAGCCACCTCGACCTCCTCAATTCTTCATGCGCAACCAGAATAGCAATCACTGACAATAGGTAGCATTGATAAAAATGTATATTTGGCACCTTAATGACTCTAACAACAATAACAACAATAACGATAATAACGAAGATAACGACGATAACGAGAATAACGAAAACAACGGGAATAACGGGAATAACGTAAATAACGGGTTTAACGGAATAACGGCAATAACAAAAATTATTATGTATTATTGTTATTTTCAGTGTCAGTGTCATTGTCATTGTTATTGAAATGTGCTTGAGTGGCTGGTTCAGCGTGGTCATACAATTATCCGCTTAAAATTTTTTTTATACTTTAACTTGCTAAGTACCTGTGTCCGAGCGCTTCCACGGCCGAGTGCACGAGCATCGGGAAGTTTTCTACGTTCGCATCGCTCACCACTGAGACGGAATGGGCGTCGCAGATCCGAGCATAGGCGGACGAGCGCATAGCGTCATTAAAAGTGTGTCTGAAACGATACTGCACGATGCTATCATTTTTGGGAATATAATAACTACATTATAACATTATAGACAATTTTAATATCGGGTCATTCCCATTACATTCCTTCCTCGAAGATCCCCAAGTAAAATAATCCTCTTACATCCCTTTGATTTGAATGGTGCTTGTAACAACATAAATTTGTTCCATTTATATCTTAATTCAGAGTTTCGAAGAGACTCCCCTTTTAAGCCCTACGCAATACCTCTCCCTAACCATAACCTATATCTATACCCTAACCCTAACCCTTACCCCTAATATCTACCAATATTGGGGATACAAGAGGAAGAGAATATTGGCGATACAACAGGACCAAAATATTGGGGATATAACAGGAAAAAATACGAAATTGTTATTTTAAGAGTGGGGATATAGTTGGAGGGGATATATCAGGAAGACCTCTTAATGTCAACGTCATATGTACGCCGCGAATCGATGAAAATGGAAATAAAATATCAATTAATAAAGTTCCAAGTTTGAAGAGCCAATATTGAGCCCATTACTGATATAATCTTTACTCGGTATGCAGTTGCATATGGTCGAACGTCTGCCCCTCGTCCTTTAACCACTGAACGAAGTCCGGCATCGCCTTCATGTAATTCATGTACTTTCCGCGCATGTTTTGCTTGATAAACCAGGGTTCTGTCTGTGAATAAAATAGCGTCACGAATGAGCCCAGGTGGTCTAACTTTAGCATGAATGATTATATGTCGGGCCCGGTGTCTGGAATGGTAAGAAGCGAGCGGAAGTTTTATCCGGGAGATGAAAATTCAAATCTACGATAACCGGATATTTTTCGGCATTTTTTATTTTAAAAATGCGCGAAATTTTAGTGATGGGACATTGCGAAAGATTTGTACGGAGGTGAGTTATTGAAAGATTGAAGATTGTTATCAAAACTAGTGATGAAAAACGGAAGTATATTGTTAATAGTGGAGTCTATAGTAATAATTACATGTGATTTAGCGAATATGAGAACAGCGCCTAGCGGACATTAGCGAATTTGTTTCGATACCAAATCGCTATGAATCAACGAAGAGTAAGAGTGATGGGGGAAGTAAGAAATAAAGATGGAGGAGAGAGAGAGATGGAGAGAGTAGTTCGAGGTCGCAGTTTTGAGAAATGAAATTCTTATTCATTACTTTTCTTATTTTCTTTTTTCTACTGTTTTTTGCTAAGTTGACAGTGGGTAATTTTATAGTGCAATACTACGTAATTTTCTTTTATTTTTGTGTTTTTCGCGTGATATTTAACATAGTTTTACAGCGTTTTTGTATTTCTGACACGGCAAATATGCGATCTGTGCTGTAATTTTTTTAGTTATATATTCTCTATATGTGATCTTACTGTATATGCCTTTTTACTTTCGATTTATTCATGGTATACAATTTTCGATTTTGAACCGTATTCCACGTGTTTCTAGTTAATCATAGTAACCGCAAATTTGTTAAGTGTCTTTGATAGCCATGTGTTAAAAGGGCACTATAAATCAATAAAATTTCATTTCATTTCATAATTATGACGTGCAGCCAGTGAAGTGATAAAAGATAATACAGCAGCCTTTCTACTGGCAACCAACCTCGGCGATGATGAGTGTTCCGGGAACGAGGCGCAGTTTTATTCCTTGTGCCGCCAGACGCTCGAAAGGGACGTTCATCTTTAACGGTTAACAGTATTCACAGTTGAAAAATTCAATTTGCGCCAAAATATGTCACGCGATTAAATAACACGATAAAATTGTCGTCCTGTTTTACAATCGTAATATCGGATATCTAACGATTTATTAGGAGTTTAGTATTTATTTTATACATTTTTACTTTTGTTTTAGTGTGTGAGGAGTTCGCTGGCGCTGTGGGAGCTGCCTTCCTGTCTTCTTTAAACAGTGCATGCGACTTTGAGAAATATATAAATGTCACATTTTCCTGGAGAGAAATGCACAGGAAAATACCTAACCCCTGATGGGACTCGAACCCACGACCCCCCAGATAACGGGTCTGGTGCTCTACTCTTCACTTTATCGGGGGGTCGTGGGTTCGAGTTTATCAGGAGTATAGGTTTTTTCCTGTGCATTTCTCTGCAGCTATTTATAGAACCACATTGGCTATCCTAATTACCATCACATCTATACTGTGTTAGACGGAACAGAACTTTGTGAACATACAAATTATCTATGATAAAAGAGTTAGCGCGAAATTATTTATTCATACAGGATCATATACGTACTACACGGGTCTCGTAGAGCCGTACACTGATCAACGTGTATACTGACAAGACGTAGCGCAAAACTACCGTAAAAGTAGTAAGGGGGGATAAAACAGACCGCGTTGATGAGAGTGACGTAGTATTTCTGAAGTAGAGCAATTGTCAATTTTTTTCTCGTATTAGGACTTTTGAATACGGGGGTCATTCTTGTATACCACCTACAACGTTGCAAAGCGGTGATGTGTCTGTTTATAAGTGATCAAGCATGATGTTACGACGCCAACATTGCACACAAGCAACTTAACGCGAAAAAAACTCCCCTACGCAATATTCATATTCAGTTTTATTACATAGTGATTAGGCTATTAGGTAACTTAATGTCATTGGAAGATACGAATCGAAGTTTCCCTCATGTCGTGCAAAGCCCACAACACGAACGTCATATAATACACGCCAACAGCGACAGTGTGGTCAACAACAAAATCACGAAAATAATACCTGTATTAAATATTTGAATACGAAAAGTAAAGGTGACGCCTATTGCCTAACTAAGGAAATGATTAATACACATCGATGTTTTCTCTTTTGATTTTTTCTTTTCAGTACAGACATACTGTATGTGTCACGACCTCTATCCATTACACCTGATGACGTATACTTGTATAAGAAAGCTTCTGTCAATTATAATCTTAGTCAAGAAGGTAGAAGGTGGTACCTTTACTTACCGTATTATTGCCATGTGCCTGACACGGCATTCTCATCTTTGACGTAAATTTTAAGGATGTAATTCTGCTGTAATATCGAGATTTTTACATTTTAATCTAGTACCATTATTTTATCCGCATATTTGCCACGCTACAATCACGTTTCTTTGTTGTATATTACATTGACGTTTATCTGGTTCGGGTTTTTTTATGAAATGGGTCGCTTCACGTCACGTAAACCATCGTGTGTAGAGAGACGGTTGACGTTTGCGTTTTCATGTCGTCGGTTCTGACTCTTACGTCGAGTTTCAATTTCGCTAAATAATTCATAGTGTATATACAGCGATATTATAAAGATATAGCGGGGACGTCCGCACAAAGCTAAGACACAAGGACTGCCATCATCATGCTGAACGCAGCCACATTTTAGAGGAATCGTATACATAAGCAGACCGCGAGGGCTAACCAGATCACATTTGACAGACGAAATATTTTTCACCTTCCCACAGTTTCTTCAGCTTCTGGAGCTCAGAAGGAGAAATAAGCTAATACAATGAAAGAAGCCAATTTGATATACAAAATAGCTCGGACCTAAATAATTATCTCGTCTGTGAATATATGTGTATAGATGCTGACAGTAAAGACGGTTTTTTGTATTATTTCTGCTATACTAGTTCCAATTCAGTGGGTATTAACTTCATCACTTAATCCTTGTGTTTATAGTTTATGAAATGAAATTGAAATGAAATTTTATTGATTTATAGTGCCCTTTTAACACATAGCTATCAAAGACACTTTACAAATTTAC
>WURV02177645.1:0-13623 GCA_011762755.2 Epimenia babai
GGACTTAAATCTCAGAAAGCCGGGTTATTGTCGCGCGCAGCAGGGCGTCAACTCATGGAAGGGAACAAGGAAGATGCGCGAGCGAGTCTTAATCAAGCGCGGCTACTTTATCGCCAATTGGGAAATTTTGAGGGTGTGGCAGAAATCAACAATAACCTTGGCGCCATTGCCCTGGAGCAACAAGAAGTGGCTCAGGCAGACGACTATTTCAAGCTTGCTTGGCGGCAATACGAAGATTTAGAAATGCCCACCCAAGCAGCCCTCGCACTGCACAATCAAGGTACGTGCGCCTATTTGCGTGGTGAACTGGCCAAAGCTGAAACATTGACCCTAACGGCCATGAACGCACGTGAACGGAACAAAGATAAATTTGGTTTGGGAGAGAGCCACGCTCAATTGGCGCTGATTCAGGCAGCTCGAAAAAATGACTCTGAGAGTATGGCCGAGATGCGGATAGCGGAAAGAATTTATGGAGAACTGGGAAGGCCGGATATCACCCTTCACTATGTAGAAAAGCTCATACTCAAACTCCTGGAATCGGATGAGAAAAAAAGAGCCCGGTCCTATCTCACGTTTTACCCGGATAAACCTTCCCGGCCCCCAGGTCTTGAAGTGACCTTGTTCCTTGCCGAAGCATTCCAACTTGACGGTCGTTCCGAGAAAACGAAACAACTCTTGAATCAAGCACTAGAGCTTGCACCAAAAGAGCAATGGCCCGAGGAATATCTTCAAAAATTCCAAGCCCAATTACCTAGCAAATAACACAACAACGTCCGAAAACTTGGCGAAATGAACCATTTTTGGGGATGGATTTAACCCTAGAAGCCTTCTAGAGCATTTCCAGCTTAGTCGTAGAAAAGCTATGTTTGTAATTGGCATTTTGCTCACCAAAAAGGGTGCTCTTGAGTCGCCGAAAGTCAGATGGAATTCTGAAGTACCGCGAATTATGTTGTTTTAGTTAATGGTCTAAACGTCTTCGACAAAACTGAAGGCGCTCTAATGCCCCAAAAACGTATGTTTTGGCCAGGGCCGTATATCCATAGGGACATCCTTTTGGCAAAGCCGGAACCTCCAAGGAGATCTTTCCAGAATGGAGATCCCTTGGTTTTGCAGCTTTGCTGGGGCGCTTTGTAGCCAACATGCCTCTGATAACCCCGCCAATTTTAGTGACGGTAGAGAAAAAATAAGAGCGGAGAAAGAGTCTAAATGGCTGAGGATTGGATGCTTGGTACGAGTCAAATATTAAAAAAAGAGTAAAGGCGAAAAAAGTTTTAAAAAAAGTGTCATCAACTGCCACTTCCCCACACTAATAGGATGAAGCATGCCACTCTCGCTGCAATTCATGTGGGTGTTTTATGAGATCTAATCCTTATAATTTTTTATGGATTTAGGAGAATGTATGTCTTTGATTGAGACGGATTTACGGAGATCTTTAGATTACATATGGAAACCGCCGCTCCTTAATTAATAAGCTTTTTTATTTCAGTAGTTTATAAAAAATAATATCGCCTGTTATCTCTTGAGCATCGAGAAATAACGGCTCTATTTCTTGGTGTTCGTGATGGCTCATCCCTTGACGGCGCTAAGGATATCAGAGGAAGTTATGACATTTCTGCCAGCTTGTTTTCAGCTCTTATTTTGTCTTGCATTTCAGACGACATCGTCCGGTGAGGCTCAGTTTCGAATTGATCGGACGCAGATGATCTTGTCGCCTGCGAAGCAAGCCATCTTAATAAATACAGATGGTGCGCCGGTCGTCTTCAGACTCGATTTGGATAAACCAGCCCCAGCAGGTGCAAGAATTCGAGCAGAGCTCATCGGGCCATCTTTGGGTACGCCGGTGACCATTGATCAATCTGCTGAAAATGCGGTGATAAGTCTGCCAAGAACCCATTTCACCCAAGAAGGCATTTATGAACTGACGCATGTACGCCTGGAATCGAGTGGAACCGTTTTAAGTTTCGCTTCCCCCCAATCGGTAGAAATTCAGGTGTCCCAAGATTTCCTGGTAACAGAAGTTTCGGTGAAGCCCCTAAGCGAACAAGATCTTCTTGATTTGGGATATGTCTTCCACCCCGATGATTATGTTGCCGTTGATTTCCAACTTGCATTGAGTATCGAAACGAAGCCCGAGCGCGTTGATGTCAATATTCCTGTGGTTTTTCCTCGCCACAGTAATAGCGGTTACAAGCCTCAAGTTCTCCAAGATCCCTTTTCCACCTATCATATTTCTCCCATTATTGTTCCCAGTCCGGACGGTCCTAATGTAGAAGGCAGTCCCGTCTTCATTGAAGAACAAGCTGCAGGTGATCGTTCGCCCCTCATGGGGCTTTTGCTCATTCCAGGGCAATTGAAATATTTGCGATCTCATTTTGCGGTAACCGCTGTGCTGATGAACGCTTCGCCAGAAGGCTATTCGGTGCGAGCTGCCAACATGTTGGCTGAATTACGTCTTCCTGCGGCGACGGCGGCTGGCTTGCCTTTGACCATTCAAGAGTCAACCCAGCAAGTCATGATTAATTTAGGTCCCGACGGGGAAGTGGAAACGGCCGATGATTCTCACGCTGTGGAACCAGGCCAACAAGCTCGCGCCAAATATGTGATCACGGGAAATGTACCTGGCTTTCACGATTTTGATGTAATCATTCGCGGCGATTTACATTTACCCCAAGGCAAAGAGAATTTTGCCACGCGAACCAAAGCTTCTGTTTACGTGCGTAGTCCCGATTATGCTCTGAGTTTTGAGCATCCTGATGCCGTTGAATCGGAGGAAGAGTACGACCTCGTTGTCAGGGTCGCCAATACCGGTCAAATTGCCATGGACGGATTTAGTCTGACTCTCGACGGGGATTATCTGCAGGGCGTTCGTTTGGCAGATGGTCAGCATCCGGTTCAAACCATGGGCACGATCCCGGTAGGTGGGGAAGGACTTGCTACTTACAGGCTTCGATCCCAAGGGACCGGTAAAGTCGTCGCCGGATACGTCAAGATCAATCAGGTCAACGAAGGCAGCGAGGCGGTGCAATTGCGCGTTGCGATCGGTGACATTGGGCAAAGAATTTCTCCCTATACGCTGCATTTCGCACAAGAATTTTTCGATCGCTTCCCAGCTGATCTCACCGATGCATTGAAACGTCAGGCAAAAAAAGCACTCGATACCTCCATGACGGAGGATCATGACTTACCTGCTGACTTGTTACCCACGTCCTCTCGTTCAGTTCGCGCCATGAACCGAGCGTTTGTCCGTGCTGCCAAAGGGCCCGATTTTGGGATGACTGCAGAAGAAAGTCTTATCCATCTTTTGCGTGAATGGATTCATCCCCAAAATGGTTATCGGCCTTTGGACCATATTCGACGCAAAATCATTAGCCTAAATGAATTGCCTCTTGAAACGGCCTTTGGCAATGCTTTCGCAGCGCTGAACGTTTCTACAGATGCTCTACTCACCCAACTTTCTCAAGAAAATGAAGATTTAGATTACCTCCACCTTTATGTGGTTGATGCCAGTGCACCGCTTCATATTCAAATAACCTCCAAAAGCGGTTCCATGACTCACCAAGGTGAACGCGGTTTGCCTTTTGCCGGAATGTTTCCGTTGTCATCCCAAAAGACGCTTGTATGGTGCAGTCAACCATTGGAAGTCCCGACATTGACCCTGTCGCCCCTGGGTGAAACCGCGGTCACGGCGAATATCACAACTCTTGCCGGCTCCACGACGGATTCGCCTCGCTGGCTTTTCCAATCCGGATCACTTTTTATAGATCGGCAATTCAATTTGGTGGTGGATAGCCAACAAGGAACAGCTCAAGTCCAACCCAAAAATCGACCGATCGCAGATTTGGTGGGAACCCCTGTTTCGGCGAAAACCTTTGAACTGGTGAGTGTGGCTCAATTAGATCGCACCAAGTTTGGCGATGCTGATGAATTAGGCCGACACCACCGCTTATTTTTCTCAAGTCCGGTAGATCTCCAAAGCCTTTATCCACTGGACGAGCACATCACCATCAATGGCCAACCCATAGCCTTTGGCAAACTTCAGGAAGATAAGCGCACCTTGATCGTTACGTCCCAAATGCCGTTGGGACCTTACCATCCGATTTCATACAGCCTTAAAGAAATTCGAGCGCGTGATGGGCAAATGCTTCACCTTGATGCAGGTACCTACACAGGTTCCTCGAGCTATCGTGGCGTCAGTATTGCCGGTCGTGTCGATGATCGCATGGGAACGGATATCACCAAAGCGCGGGCGTTCCTTTGGTATTGGGATTATGTCCTGGATCCGGATGATACCAGTGCGTTGGTGAGCAAGAAAAACCCTGTTCCACGCATTGTTCACGAAGTTCATCCCGGTGTGGATGGACGTTGGCAGTTTGATTTTGCGCCGACCATTCGTGAAGAAGGGCATCCCGATCCCTTCTTCTTTAAAGTGTTGAAAGTTGGGATTTTACTGGAAGATGGCCGCTACCAAGAACAAGTCTTCCGACCCCAAGGTGCCGGTCAAACCATTGCTGCGGAATTTTCATTTTTTCAACTGGGTTCCATCAAAGGTCAAATCACTGCAGACGGGCAACCCGTCCCGTTTAGGAAAGTGTTTGTGGCAAGTGAAAACAATGCCACAAGTGCAGTGATTATCGAAACCGATGCCCAAGGGAATTATCGCGCGGATAATATTCAAGTCGGTCAGGTCCTCGTCAAAGCGGCCTTTGAAAACCAAGTTGGTTTAATAGGCGGTTTTCTGACAGCTTATAACCATCCGTTAGAACTGAATCTGGATATTACAACGCCAAGTGCACATCTCGTTGGTACCGTTACGGAATCCATAAACGGGGAACAAATCCCACTTGAAGATGTCGTGGTTGGTTATGTCGTCGAAGGTCGAACCTTCAGCAGAATATTTTTTAGCCGTCATAACGTCGGGACCAAGTTTGTGGCACTGGCAAAAACCGATGCATCCGGTCAGTATCAGTTGGATGATGTACCGGCAGGCAATGGTGAGATTTGGTTTTATCATCATGATTACGGTTTGAAATATCGGGCCCTCATTCTGTTAGATGGTGAAACCCAAACTGCAGATTATCAATATCAGTTTGATCAACCCGATATGGGGGAAATTTCCGGTTATGTGGAAAACGTACAGGGCCAACGCATCAGTGGGGTTCGCGTTTCATCCGGGCAAACGGTGACCTATACCGACGCCAACGGTTTTTATGAATTAGATTATATTGCCAAGCATGCTCACCAATCTGTTTATGCCTTCCACAATACATATGGCTCCGGTCATCTCGGTCTTTTCCTCGAACAAGATGTGCTGCCCAACCAAAATATCGTGCTTTACGGTTCTGTGCCGCTTAGTGGCACTTATGTAGATGCCAATGGCGATCCGGTACCCTTTGTGCCGGTCTACATGTCCTATCTCACTCACTATAGTTTCGAAGGCTACCCCTTCTACAGCGATTTTGAGTATTTCACCCAAACCGATTTTGCGGGTCGCTGGCAAGCTCGTGGACCAAAAGAAACCGTTTATCGACTGACTGGTTTTGATCCGCCGCAATATTCCTACACACCGGATGTCACGGTGGGACCTGCCGGTTTGAGTGATATTTTGGTGCAAAAATCCGGCTTGTCCGATCTCCGCGTTCAGTTAGTGGATTCAGATGGATTGCCGGTCATTGGCAAAGTTGACTTAAAAACCATGGTTCCCAGTGCTGAACTGGAAACACTGGGGCAACCGAGTCTCCAAACAACTTATTCTGATGTTTTTACAGACGAAAACGGCTATGTGACCTTCACAGGACTTGCCGTGGGGGATTTTGAGATCTTTGGACATCTCGCAGCCCTCGGAAACACCGAAACATTTCAAGGTATTTTGACCCAGACGCCGGAAGGCTCTCCCCAAACTGTGGTTCTTGCTTTCCCACCACCGGAAGAGCCATCCAACCTATTCGGCAATATTTATCAGCCAGGCGGGACGGATCCTGCACCCGATGGCACGGTTGTTCGTCTCAAAGGGCCTGGAGTTAATGCTTATGTGTACACGACGCTGGCAGGAACTTACCGTTTTGAAAATTTGAATTTAGGCACCGATCCGGTACGCTTGGAACTCGTTGCGTATCATCCCGACACCCGTCATTTTTATCACCAATGGGTCGACCTCAATCAAGATCTCAATTTCCGACATGATGTCGTTTTGAGAAAGCGCATGACGGTTCATGTTCATGTAGAAAATGCGGATGGCGAGCCTGCCTCCTTTGCAGAAGTTCATGCGGACTTTTTAGACATGGGTCATATACCCGTTATTGCCAAAAGCAATTTAATCACGGGCGATGATATTCAATCCGGCTACAAACGTGAGACGGGTCAGGTGACTCCCGAAGAGACCCAATGGACGGTTACAGATGTCCCTTCAGGTCCGCTAGTCTTGCGGGCTGTTTCCGGGAATGGATTAGCGGGATTAAAGCGAATCTCTTTACCGCTTGATCGCGATGAAATCCATGTGACCCTTCGCTTGGAAACATCTTCTCAGATTAGCGGAGTATTTGTCGACGATGGGGAAGCGCCACTTACTTTGGCACCCGTTGCTTTGAAACAACGAAGTGATTGGCTCCATCAAGTGCTTTCAGGTGATCAACCCGGTAGCGAGGGAACCTTTTCATTCGATAACTTGCCAATGGGGAACTATGACTTGGAAGGCGTGGACCCTGCGACTTCTCGTCGGGCCCATCTTGCCGTTACGACATCGCCATTCAGACCGTCAGCGGATGTGATTCTACAATTGGATCCTGTAGCCGACATGACTGGCATCGCGCGCTTTGAAGGCAATCCGGTTGCCAATGCAACCATTGTGTTGCGGGGCAAACATTTAAAAATCACGACCGGTACTGATGTTAACGGCTGCTTCAAGTTTGCCAATCTGCCGCTGGGTCGATACAACGTGAAGGGCCATACATCATCACTGCCAAGCAGAATTTTCGATGAGATCGAGTTGACCGAAGCGAATGTGACCCACACGCAAGACATGCATTTTGGTGAAGTTCGGGATCTTCATCTCGATTTGCGCCATCCGGATGGTACGCCGGTTACCGATGTCTTGTTGAAGATCTATCGCGGAGACTCTCAGAGATCCTTCCCGGTAGCAACATCTTCATATACCGATGCTAATGGCACCGCCATTCTGAAGCATTTGCCCTTGGGTAGATACCGGGTCATGACGGAAAAACTCAATGGAGCAACGGCAGTTTATCAAACATTGGCACTCCACGAAGCGGATGCAGACCCAGCAGCAAGGACGATTAACCTCGCGGGAACGGGAACCATTTCCGGTCGCGTGGCCGATAGTCTTGGCCAACCCTTGGATCGCCCGGTCCAAGTGAGTATTGCGATTCAAAATGCCGCTGGCGTTTATCGCAAACATACGATTACGACGAGTGAGGATGGCTCCTATCGCATGGGCAATGTGCCCGTGGGGCGACGCACGGAAGTGACCGCGTTTCATCCGATTACGCGTGGTGTAGATCATCGTGTTCTTCAACTGGATCACCATGGTGAAGACCTGAATCAGGATCTTGGTTTCCTGGCGACAACGACCGTCGCGGGTCAAGTTACCTTGCAAAACGGATCGCCTGCTCCATACGCAGTTGTTTGGACAGAGTCACCATTGCGCAACCAAACGCGCGCTAACGATCAAGGCTTTTTTACCCTCGATCCTGTTGTGGGAGGGAACACGGATATTTTTGCGGAGGTGCCGGGAACGGGCCAAAGGACCAAGCAGGCGATTACCATTGCGTCTTCAAATGGCATGGTGTTGGATCCAGTTGTTGATCTTAGCTTGGCTCTCGATGGGATCGCTGAGCTTCACGGCGTCATTTCCTTTGCCGGTGGGGATCCTGCGCGACTTGGCTCCGTGGTCTTGGATGATCTCAACAGTGAAACAAAGCTCGAAGTACGCATCCAAGGTGATGGAACGTATCGTTTCCCGCAAGTGCCCTTGGGCAACTATGAGCTCAGGGCATACAGCGATCTCTATGGTGTTGAAACTGAAGTTATGGGTGTCACTCTGGATACGGACCAAGCAACCGTTGCCCAAAACCACACCTTTGAAACGGATTACATGCTCACTGGTGTGGTCTATGCACCAAATCTCACGGATCCGGTACCTGGTGCGGCAGTGAGCTTATGGCGACAACGCACGCAACATGTGCGCGATGGTTATGAACGCATTTACGAAGCCTACACTGATACCAATGGCGCTTACCAAATCGACCATGTCTTCCCGGGTGAATACGTGTTCAAGGCCAATAATCCGGGCTTCACAGCAAATTTTGCCGATGCAACCTTCTTAATGCCAAACGCAGATAGCGATGTGCCGGTATATCTGGGAGCCGTCATTCCGTTGGTTGGTACCTTGGCGGATGCGAGTGAGCGTCCTTTCACGACGGGAACCTTGATGCTCCAGCAGGATGGTGAGTCAGTTCGCCTCGACTTAGATCCCCAAGGTGGGTTCTATATTCCTCATTTGAGACCGACGCCCTATCGCTTGGATTATGAGCTTGCCGGTGGTTGGATTGAAGGATCCATGCAGGTGAATCAACCCACTGCAGATCCTGTAAGTCTGCGAACCGTGGATACGGTGACACTCACTGGTCGCGCCATTCTGGCTACGGATGGAACGCCTTATAAGCCGGCCACTTATTTAATCAAAGACGGTATTGCTAGAAGATTAACGATTGCTGCAGACGGCGGCTTTTCCATGAGCCAGGTTCCGGTGAATGAACCCATTACGCTTCAATTGCGCTTTAGCCATTCGGTCCGCAATTTCGATTTGGGTAGCTTCACCGCCGATACTGATCTTGGTGATTTTTATTTGGATATGATTAAACCTCAGTTGAGTTATCCCAATGAAGGTCAGGCGATTACCTCGTTGCCTCATGCATTGAGCTTTACAGTGACTGAAGATGAGCCGGATTCGGACATCGATCCTTATCGCACAGCAATTTGGGTGAACGGGCAAGCCATCACAGATGGTTTAATGACGGATCAAACTTCCATTAGTGTGAATTTTGGCTTGCTTCCCAGCGGTTTTGTCATTGGCAGCAATGAGGTCAAGGTTCGTGTTTACAACACCTCCGGTACTTATCAAGAAGCGACTTACAACGCTGATGTAGATCTTGCTGGTCCCAGTCTTGTGGTAGACGTACTTCTTGACGGTGAACCACTTGCCGCTCAAATCAGACAGGAAGACCTTCTATGGGAAACGGTTGCCGAAGATGGGCGCTATTTGATCCACGGCATTACCGAGTCTTCGGTGCGACTGAAAGCAAAAACCTTGTCCTACGGCGCCCGGAAATGGGTAGCTGTCGGTCAACAAGCAACCCAATACGTGACGCTTGATTTGGCGCCGATGGGGACTTATCTGGGGCGCGTGTTTAACCCGAATGGAACCCCGGCCACTAATCAAAAGGTGTTCCTCAACGACAGTCAGGATTATGAAATCACCGATTTGACCGGTGCTTACGTCTTCGATTTGCTGCCCTGGGGCGATCATGAACTGTGGGTTCGCGAGGATGTCGTCTTTGGGTTTGTTCAGGGCCCGGAGATTCTCACCCCTGAACAAGCGATCCTCGATCAAGATATCAACCTCAATGGCTTTGGAGACGTTACCGGCGTTGTCTATGACGACGATGGCGTGACCCCGGTGGCAGGAGCTACGGTTTCGCTGAGGTATACGGACTTGCCAAGTTCCTATCCTTCCGAGACGGTGATCGCAGACGCGCAGGGTGCTTATCAACTCAATAACATTGCGACCCGTTCAGTGAAGGTAACCGCGGTAGAAACCGGAACATCTCGAGAGGGAAGTTTCGTTGGCGATATGGGTCAACCCGGTGAAACCCTGGTGGCGGATATTCTCTTAAAAGCCAATGCGACGGTGACCGGTACGCTTCTGGGCGTGAATGGTCAACCAGCGGGTGGTGCCCTGGTTCAACTCAAGCGTTACTTTGGTAATGGAAGCCTTTTTGCTGAAGCAACTACGGATGCGGCAGGTGTTTTCACCTTCGCCAATATGCCGCAGGAGTCTTTCTTCCTGAATGCCAATCGTGATGCCCAATTCGAATATATCCCCAGACAAACTATTCATGTGAATCAGACCAGCTTTGACCTGGGGAATCTCCAATTGGTTCTCGATGAAGCTCCCTACAATTTAAGCATTGTGACGGACAACCCCTACCATCCTAAGGTCCATCGCTACATAACGCTCAAGGCACATGATGATAGGGATGTTACTTCATGGGACTTTCAGTTATCAGGTGCCTTTACGGCAGAATTTAGTGGTTCCTCAACATCAAGATCACTTCATCACCACATTCAGCCCGGTATTCCTCATAACACGCCTGATGGTGTGTTGCATTATCGCCTGGAGACCTGGGATCGTCTGGGCCAATCATCGGTTCTTGAAGGTGATTTAAGCCTCGAGGTCGATACTTACGGACCTGAAGTGACGGTTGTTGAGCCATTGGATCAAGCTTCCGTTTGGGAAGGTCAAGCAGTTGCCATAGATTTCGATGCGATCGATCCCAGTCGGATTCTCAGTGCCAAAGTCTTGCTGAATGGTGAAGAGATAGGTTTTGAAACTGCTTACTTCGATACGGAAGAATCTTTCGCTTTCACGGCAACCGTACCGGATGTAAGTGTTGCCACGCAAATGCCTTTGATTATTGAGGTTGTGGACAGTGAAGGCAATGCTACGATCATCAATCAAACCCTTGATGTTCAGCCCGTTATCACCTCCGGTTCACCGGAAGTAACCTTGCTCAGCCCCATGCAGGACCAGCCGCTGCCGTTGTGGCTGCCCCATGGATTGACTCTGAACATCGCCGCAAATACAACGGATCCGGATGGATTGGGCACCTATGACGTGAGCATTAACGGCCAAATTGTGATCTCCGGTGTTTTAAGTGGGACCGAAACCCTTTTGGAAACGAGTTATGTCCTACCGGAAGCATTGCGACAGGAACCAACTCTTGATGTTGCGATTACCATCCGTGATCTGGGTGGTAATGGAACCACGCAAAATGCCACGGTTCAAAACCTTTCCGGTGACTGGTTGGTAAAGTCAGATCTCGATCCACTTAACTTACCCGCTTGGTACCAATCTCCGCCTGAAGAGCAGCATGTGATCTTAGTTGGCGGAGAACATCTTGCTGATGGTTACCACGCGCTTGAACGCCTTGTTTTGGTGAACGGCGCTGTCTTAACGCAAACCGCTTCCACAGCGGGTGATGCGTATGTTGCCGGTACGACCCTCGATGTGAATCAACTGGTGGTTGTGGACTATGGGAGTAAGGTAAATGTTGATGGCAAAGGCTACTTGGACCTGCCGTTGAGCCTGAATTTAGGGAATGGTAAAGCCAGCCATGGTGGTTTGGGTGAAGGCACAAGTAATCTCGATCAGGCCTATGGCTCGCCTTTCCAACCGGTTCAACCCGGTTCCCATGAAGGTGGTGGGGCTATTTCGATCTTTACCTCCGATTTCTGGCTTCTTGGTTCAATTTCCGCAAGCGCGGTTTCAACGACTAATGACCCGGGTTCCGGTGGCAGTATTTGGATACGCGCGAATACTGCTCAAGGCATGGGTCACTTGGTGGCCAATGGCTTCCCTGGCGAATACGCTGGTTCTGATGAAGATGGCGGTGGCGGCGGTCGTATCGCCATCCATGCTCCTGTTGACTTAATGGCTCAAGCTTTCGGTGGCAAGGGTGCTGGCGCAGGTACGATTTACCGTCGCAAACCGGATGCCGGTCAACCTTCGGGGTATCACACCAGTTTGACTGTGGCCAACCACCCAGATGCGGCGACAACCAACCAAACCCGTGTGTTGACGCGCCATGATTTAGTCGTTGGCACGGATGTGCTTGTTCAAACAGATGTCATTGACAATCAAACTCGCCAGGTCGTTCAATTTGTCGATCCGGCACCCCTACCTCCAGGTGCTTATCTGGGAATGCGCGTGTTCACGGCAGGGAACTACGACAGCAGTACGCCTGTGATGTTCCAAACCGCTACCAGCCTACAGTCGGGTCACCTAACTAGTTTTGGGACCTTTAACAACGGTGATGTTATGACCGTGGATTACAAGGTTGACGAAATTGTTGTGAAGGATATGGGTTGGTTTGTCCTCGATCAGACGCAGCCTACCGATAGCTTTGATATAAATAATGGTCGCCTCACCAGTTTGAACACGGTCATTAACTTGGGCGATCTTCTGGTTGCTGACGGTGTCAGCATGGATCTGCGGGGTTCTTATCAAGCCGATTCGATTAGCGTCGATGGCATGCTGATGCTCGATGGAGAATTGACGACCGGAACCCTGACAGTATCAGCGACAGGTGTTCTTCAAACGCCGCCATTTACCTTGAATGGCACCATGGACCTGACCTTTACCGATGGCAACGTGGCTGGCGCGATTCAGGCAAAAACCAATGGCTTCCTTGCTTGGGATTCGCGCCATCATGAATTGTCCCATGGCGGTATTTCCGGTTCCGGTTTTTCTGTAGAGGGTTATGGATCCTTGTATCAGCCGGAGACTCCCGGAAACAGTCTGAATGAATATGCTGGTGGCATCATTCACCTTCAATTCCAAACCCTTGCTCTCTCTGGAGACGTGGATGTCACACCTAGTATCGAAGGTAGTGGTGGTTCCATTCTTTTGCAGGGCAGCACACTCAGCGGTGCTGGCCAATTGCTAGCTCGAGGTGGACCGGATCGATTCGATACGGGCGGTGGTGGTCGTATTGCCATTCTGGTTGATGACATTACCGGCTTTTCCGGAAACACCGCCGTCGGTGGCTCCGAGCGCTACAACACGAACTTCACTTCTGCTGGTGCAGGCACGGTTTATTATCGCAACGCTACTTGGCCTCATGGACGCTTGATTGTTGATAACGAAGGCGTTGATGCACCAGCAGGATCTACGCTCCTGCCAGGCATTGGCACACGAACGGCTGCGACTGCGACCGGTGGCGCACGCCTGGATGATGCAGGGTTTCCGCCTTTTAACAGTTTGGAAGGTATATATGTCACGGTAGATGGTTTTGATCCGGTGAAAATTGTCGACCAGGATGAAACGGGTTTGATCCCGGAGACATCCTTCCCAGCACTTTCCCAAGGTGCCGCATACGGTGGTTTACACCGGTTGGATGTGTTGGAAGTTCGCAATGGAGCCAAGCTTAAAACGATTGATCCCATCATCGTCAGTGGCCAACTCATCATTGACAATGGAGAAGTGGACGGTGAGATCGAGCTCGATACAGCAGAAGTTCTAGCCAACGGCACAGGCGAACTAACCTCCGATCCAGGTTGGAGCTCGCTCGAGCTGGATAACTATCAGCTGATTGTTGATTTTCCCCTGAATATCCAAAACTTAACTCTGAAAAATAACAGTAGTCTGGTCTATCGCCAGCCAGCCCAAATTGCAGCTGTGGAAGTGGAAGGCGGATCTACGCTCATTGCTTCCGTTCCGGGGGATGCAACGAGTTTGACAGCCGGATCCGTATCAATCCTTCATAAAAACCTAGTTCCGATTTGTGGATCGTGTAATGAAATAAAAGGAGCCAATATCCCTGGTTATGA
>WURV02177656.1:0-13621 GCA_011762755.2 Epimenia babai
TTTTTATCTCTTTTTCATCCTTTTTTCTCTCTTTTTTTCAGGTGAGCGTCTTGAGGCCTCTTGGGCCTCTTGTCTTGCTTTAGTGTTGTGGTTAGTGGGTACTTTTAGTGTGTATTGTCGGGTCTCTTTGGCCTCTTGTTATCTTTTTTCTCTATTCTCTTTTCTCTCTTTTTTTTCTTTCTCATCGTCATCGTCGCCCCCCGCCGAACGGGAAATGTCGATTATCACCATTTTGCGAAAAAAATATCGCAACGCCACCTCTCGTTGGCGATAATATCACTAAATTGTCAATAAAGTACCTATGGTCCACCATTCTACGAACCGCCCCGCCTGGCAAGCACGTGGTCGGCGAGGGGAGGGGGCAACCGTGTGTGTGTGTATATATCGCGATTATCGCTTTTTATACAGACACTATCTGGGTGTGGTTGCGATAGATGTTTAGTGGAGACCTAGACGCATCCGTGGGTACAACATATATACGGCTGTTCCCCATAACTGCTATTTTGTGGAATTAGTAAAAGAGACGCTCACCCTATCGGCGATTCTTCTCTATTTTTCAATTTTATCCGATTAATTTTGATACTGATGCATAGACAAGACTGAGATGCGTCCATTCATATAATACGCGTCAACGTAAGTTATTGATTAAGGACGTTAGAGTGAATGTACGCTACATATACGCTATAGTACCGTATATGGCAACCGGAAGTGAACGTCGGGGGAGACAATTCATATAATGTAGTGACTGAAAATAATACGGAGAGCTGAATGTATGCGAAGAAATGACGGACGATTATAGGCTTATTCTAGAGAATAGCGACTCATATATATTTTAATGGATAGCTCTTTATCTGCCAAAAACGACCGTATATAGTAGTTTTATTTGCAATACGTATTGATTATAATATATCGAACGCCGTGAATGCGCGCTCTTAACTCAACATTACCCTTATTAACGAAGTTTCAGAGAAAATTTGTATCTTTAGAATGCCCTCGACGAGCCAGATGCCAGAGTGTAAACTATATTCTAATCCGAACGCTAATCATGAAAATCTAGCTACTCTTCTTTTACGACATTCCTTGCGAGAAAACCCCCTCCGTGTATCGGCCATTTATGACTTATTTTAGACTGTACCTGGGTATGGTTGCGATAGATGTTTAGAGGAGATCAAGATACCAGCGATTTTTCCGTTATCCTGGGGAATTAAGGGTTAAAGTGAATATTGCTGAAAAGAGGACACCGAGCCTAATCCGCACATATAAGATACCCAAATTTTTCTTATATACACTGTAAGATATAATTATACCAGCAAAAATGCGAGCAGCTGATATAGCCCCTCGACCCCCATCTGTGAAGCGAGAATCCCACTTTGCTATATTCGTTAATATAAACTTTTAATGATATATGTAGCGTATCTGGGTATAAGTAGACGTCATTTGTAAGGAATCAGATTTCGACCTTTAAAACCTGTGTTTCTTGGTGGGATTTGCTTGTTCCACTAGAACTCGACTACCTATAGGTATAATCCGAATTTAAAACTCAACAACCCGTAGGGTTTCACGGAAAAACTTTTGGAATTTCCTTTCTAGGACCACTGCTTCAAAAGTTACAAGCTGTTGAAATATGCTCATTAAAACCACTCAAGATGGCCGAATCTCGTTAATTATAGAGTTTGGACCGTGCAATTTTTTGATATTTGGTGGCTATTACGACCCCATAATCGATGAGCATATAGAAAATGGGTAATATCGCGAAATTAGTATATTCTGGTCATTTTAAGAACTGGGGCGCCTTGCAGTCGAGCCTGACCCCACAACTGGGAATAGGGATATTTCCCTAATCGGCTAACTTTCGGAGCCCGGACGGCGTAGATAGACTTGGAATATGTTATTCTATCTTTCTCCACGCGAAAATCGCTATGTTATAACCATTTTGGCCAGAAATACGAGGATCAAAATTTGGGATGATCATAATTACATGCTTACCTCCCCTGTCATTTTTCAATAGCCCTCCTCTTGCGAGTTGGTACAAGTCTCTAAATTCGACAAACCGGCGTTTTTTACAACTAAAACGCGTTATATCTAATACGAAATCCCCCCTTCATACCAAAAATCATAAACCCAAGGTCGACTCTAGAAATGCGGTCTGAATCCAAGAATAGCTATCTCGAGGATCTGTTCGAGTAATAATACATCTCTCCAATAATAATAATACAACCCTGCAATAATATAACTACATTAACTAGAAAGCAGTCAGCAAAATAAGTAAGTAAATTTATTCGTTAAATTGCCTAACAATTCTCGATCCGACTAAAATGACAATCGATAAGATACTCCGAGGTGCGAAGAATAGCGAGGTGAGAGGGATTGATTGAGGGCAGATGTGCGGGAGAGAGTCCGAGATGGGTCCGGACCAGCTGACAAACGAGCTGAATCCTGCAAGGTACAACATACAATGTACGTAATCTTTAGCTGATATATAGAATACAAAGGACATAATTGACGATCATGATGAGTATAAGAAAATAATGCCAAATAAACTGATATTGGGCTTTAACTGAGATTATATATAAAACTTATCTAATGTTTTTTGTAATATTCTGAGGTATTACGATAAGTGATGTCAAGCAGACTGATATTAGGGCCTTAACTGGTTATATAAACTTATTCATTGTTTTTTGTGGTATTCCAAGGTATTAGGATGATAAGTAATGTCAAACAGACTGATATTGGGGCCTTAACTGGTTATATTAAACTTATTCAATGTTTTCTTTGATATTCCGAGGTATTAGGATGATACGTAATGTCAAACAGACTTATATTAGGGCCTTAACTGTTTTTTTAAACTTATCCAATGTTTTCTGTGATATTCCGAGGTATTAGGATAAGTTATGTCAAACAGACCTATATTAGGGTCTTTACTGGTTATATTAAACTTATTCAATGTTTTCTTTGATATTCCGAAGTATCAGGATAAGTAATGTCAAACAGACTGATATTAGAGCATTAACTCTTATTTAGGTATGTATAACCGGGCGACGTAGCCACCGTGAAACAAGAATCCCTCCAACTCAGAGTTATACTTACCCCTGAACCTACCTCTCTTCAGGAAGTACGATATCCATTCGCGATGGGATTCAAATGCCACCTTGCCGAGCAATTCCAATGGGATTCCATATTTACTGAATGGTCACGGTAGTTGAGTCGACCTATAAAAATTATTCCGTTCAGAGTATAGTCGGTATGTCGAGGAAAGAGGCGAACAATAGTGAATAGCTAACCTGAACTACAAACCAGCTTACTGTCATTAATTAGCTAAACATCCTATTCTATGACTATAAATTTAGATGACTCAAGTTTAGCTCATGGGACGACGGTGTGCCTTGCCCTTATCTTTCCCCGGCTGGAACGAGTGATCACAGGGAATTTAAACTTCAAATGACTTTTAGGGTTGGGGGTCGAGGTAGAGATACACGCTCCGAATGGGATTACGGCTTTGCCTCGGGTCGCCGTAGTCAAGAGAAACTACATAAAACGATCTTTATCTAGATATATCGGCATTATTAGACCAATACAGCGATTTAAGTCTAGGAAAGCCAGCTATGATATGGCTACTCCACCGGGGCCTCAGCACTTATTATTTTACTATTACACCCACACAGTTTCTGGCACTAATTTACAATGTCGCGGTATACAGTAATTTGCTGTTCTGAAACATGTTCAAGGAAAACAGGTATATTAGGTTTAGTTCAGGCTTAGGTTTAGTATTAGGGTTAGGTTTTGGTTAGGGTTAGTAATGGAAATATGGTGGAATCAGGGTTAGGGTAGATGGTAGGGTTTGTTTGTGATGTGAGTTAAGGGTTAAAATTTGTATAGAATATAATGTGAGTGTTTCAGGTTAGAGGGGGTTATTACTGAAAAAAGCTAATTTCCGACGATTTCAAGTATCAGACACACAAAAAACAGCAAGAAAAACATTGTTACTTATTTGTTACTAAATATCTGTGTAAACTATCTATGTGGGTGTAATACTAATAGTGAAAATTTACCCCTTCGGTAAACCTACGGGAGTTTAACGGTTTAAAAAGCACCACGACGAGCCCGTACCTAAATAATTACCATCCACGTTAAATAATCGAAGTTTGGCGGAAAAAACGAGTCACGCTAATATTAACCATCGAATAACGCTGCGGCGAAAATGAATAGCTCAGCTATTTATTAATGACATGTTAAAAGTACTAAACGTCCGACATCTTGTTTTCGTTTCTCCAACTGCGCTTCGTAACTTCCGGTTCACGTATAACTGGGCGGTTCGAACGCCTCGCAGACACCGGCGAGGTGCCTCGGGGTTATGGTCCGGGGCGCTTGGTAATGTCGGGATTACGGTTTGGGGCGCATCGCAGTATCGACGTTACGGTGCGGGGCGCTTGGTATTGTCAGGATTACGGTCCGGAGCGCTTGGTAATGTCAGGATTACGGTCCGGAGCGCTTGGTAATGTCAGGATTACGGTCTGGGGCGCTTGGTAATGTCGGGATTACGGTCTGGGGCGCTTCGCAGTATCGGGGTTACGGTGCGGGGCGCTTAGTAATGTCAGGATTACGGTCCAGGGCGCTTGGTAATGTCGAGATTACGGTCTGGGGCGCTTTGCAGTATTGGGGATTACGGTCTGAGGCGCTTGGTAATGTCGGGATTACGGTCTGGGGCGCTTGGTAATGTCCGGATTGCGGTCTGGGGCGCAACGCAGTATCGGGGTTACGGTGCGGGGCGCTTGGTAATCAGACCATAGCCACCACCACCATCGTTATTGTCGTCGCCGTCATCGTCGTCGTCTTTATCGTCGTCTTTATCCTCGTCTTTATCGTCGTCGTCTTTATCGTCGTCGTCGTCGTCATCTCCATCGTCGTCTTCGTTGTCGTCTTAATCATCGTCTTAGTCATCATCGTCGTCTTCGTCGTCATTCTCGTCATCGTCCTCATCGTCGTTTTTATCGTCGTCCTTGTCGTCATTTTTATCATCCTTATCATCGTCTTTGTCGTCATTTTTATCGTCCTTATCGTCGTCTTTATCGTCGTCTTTATCATCGTCTTTATCGTCGTCTTTATCGTCGTCTTTATCGTCGTCTTTATCGTCGTCTTTATCGTCGTCTTTATCGTCGTCTTTATCATCATCTTTATCGTCACTAATTGTTTCTTTTGTTATTCATCAGATGCTTATTTTATACCTGCTTTTGTCTGTTGAGAAATGTTTGTGACATTAAGTTTTAGTTAATTGTATTAGTTAATACAATTATAAATTGATTAATTTTGCTAAATCAAATTAAAATTGGTGCAATGGGCAAAGAAAATGATGTTTTTAGACCCTTGCCAAAGTGTTCGAAAGCCAGAGCATATTCACCTTTCACCTAAATCCATCACTGTATGTACATGAAGCTGTATGATGTATAATTCATTAATACTATTCAGTGAAAGAATATTGACATAATGAAGGTCTGCTAAATGATGTTTTAGGCTAAATGGTTTCAAAAGATATTGTTGACAACAAGACATAGATCAAATCAATTAAAAACATTTTATAAATACTATTATATATACACTTGTGTGACTACTTGATGTAAAATGTTTCCCAGGGGTGAGATACCGAAAGCGGATGACATTTTCCTCCAGGAAGACAGCATCAAGTTGAAGCGATGTATTTTCTCATCTCAAGTAAGTATATATTCACCAGTCCTAAACAGTGTTCAGTTGACTGAAATTTTGTTGCTGTTCTATACATTGATCACTTGGTTAGTCTATAGTTAGTTACTTGTATGACTGTTTCATATTGGAAAACAATGCATTGAGCTCACTACCAAACTCTCACAATTTTCTGTGGAAGCCTCAATTTCATAGCGGCATCTGTAATTCGCCCCGCCGGCTCATTGATCAATAAAAAAATTTTACGGTGCATATTTGACATCGCAGTGATTGTATTGTCATAATCTCCATGCAGCATTCAATTGATAGGAAGTCGCAGTGTGTGACTGACACAATGAAGGCGCGAATGGTTTGCGGTATGCCAGGGCTGGTGACCTTCCAAAATGTATACGCCTTGAAACTGATGAACTATACTTGTATACGAAAGCTTGTACTAATCATAATCTTAGTTAGTCAATAAGGTGTTACCTTCATCTTTCGTATTATACACGGCAACCCACACCTCGTCTTTGTAAAAATCTACTTTTAGGGTTAAGGGAATTCTAGGGATAGTTTCTTCGAGATTTGTTTATGGTATCGTCATCGTAGCTAGGGGAAGAGACCCTTAAGCGGTTCACACAGATCTGTATTTCTTTGTTTTAGTGTCGTAATGGGTATTGTCAGGTCTCTTTGGCCTCGTGTCCTGTTTTAGTGTTGTACGGGGGGAGGGGGGGTCTCGGCTCTCTTGCCTTGTTTCAGTATTGTAATGGGTATTGGTCGGGTCTCTTTGGCCTCTTTTCTGGTTTCAGTATGGTAATGGCTATTATCGGGTCTCTTTGGCCTCTTGTCTTGTTTTATTATCATAATGGATATTGTCAGGTGTCTTTGGCCTCTTGCTTTTTTCCAGTATTGTAAAGGGTTACGTATGTCAGATCTCTTTGGCCTCTTTTTATCTCTTCATCTCTTTTCTCATCTCTTTTTTCTCTCTTTTTTCTTTCTTTCTCTCTTTTTCTGTCTCTCTCTCTCTCTCTCTCTATCTCTCTCTCTCTATCTCTCTCTTTTCTCCCTTCTCTCTCTCTTTTACCTCTCTTTTTTCTCTCTCATCTTTCTTTTCTCTCTCTTATCTCTCTTTTCTCTCTCTTTTCTCTCTTTTCTCTCTCTTTTCTCTCTCTTTTCTCTCGCTTATCTCTCGCTTATCTCTCTTTTCTCTCTTCTCTCTCTCTTCTCTCTCTTTTCTCTCTTCTCTCTCTCTTCTCTCTCTTTTCTCTCTCTTTTCTCTCTCTTTTCTCTCTCTTCTCTCTCTTATCTCTTTTTTCTCTCTCTTATCTCTCTTTTCTCTCTCTTATCTCTCTTTTTTCTCTTTCTTTTTTCCTCTTTTTTCTCCTTTTTTTTTCACGTGAGCATATTGAGGCCTCTTGTTTTAATATCTCAATGAGTATTTTGTGACTTGTTTCACCTCCTGTTTTAATATCTCAATGAGTATTTTGTGACTTGTTTCACCTCCTGTTTTAATATCTCAATGAGTATTTTGAGACTTGTTTCACATCTTGTTTTAATATCTCTTAATCTTTTGAGGGCCGCTTAGCCTTTTGTTTTACTATCCAAGTGTTTGTAGGCCTTCTTACATTTGTTTCTTTCTTCCTTTTTTTAGTCTTTGTTTTTTGTTTTTTTATTTATTCACATTGGCTACCTCCATTAACGTCACATTAATAATCACTGAGTGAAAGCAGAAGGTTGACTATAATATATTTACATAAACAATTCCCATGCAGTATATAGAATACAGTATATATTAATGCCCATGCAGTACACAGGCTATAGTATAAATTAATGCCCATGCAGTATACAGGCTATAGTATAAATTAATGCCCATGCAGTATACAGGCTGCAGTATAAATTAATGCCCATGCAGTACACAGGCTACAGTATAAATCAATACCCATGATTGATACAGGCTACAGTATAAATTAATGCCCATGCAGTATACACGCTACAGTATAAATTAATGCCCATGCATTATACAGGCTACAGTATAAATTAATGCCCAGGCAGTATACAGGCTACAGCAGGGCCAATAATTTACCGCGTTATACATGTCAAATTTCGCGTTCTTTCTGCGTTACTAAATATAATATTGAAAAACCTTTCATTTCAATATGTTTGCACTAATAAATTGAAAAAAATATCTCGCTCTGTGTTTTGTTACCTTGTTTTATTTGTATATAAAATATCTGTAGCTGTATGTGGCCTTAGGCTACAGTATAAATTAATGCCCATGCAGTATACAGGCTACAGTATATATTAATGCCCATGCATTATACAGTATACAGGCTACAGTATAAATTATACCTGGATCTTTACATTCTAGTCTCCTACATTAACTACTCAGACCGTTAAATTAAATTAAATTAATTTAAAGATTTTCATTACATTATCGATGTTACAAATTGCATCAAATCCTTATCTCTCTCTTGTAGCGGTATACATTACCACCAATTTGTACACACAATGTCATCGATGACTCAACTGACCAAGTACTTACAGCCATCCGAAGATGCCAACTTTTCAACAACAGACATGATCGAGTTAAGGTCAATAAACTATTATACTTTCTACTGACTACATATTTATTAGTAATATCCTGATACTAAGATCTTTTGATTTGCTTGATTTCTTATGAGAATGTAGCATTTTAATTTTTGTTTATCTGTATGCATAATATATCACACAAGACATCTGCTGAGTTACAAAGATCGGATAATCATTTGAATGTACAGTATTAAGCTGATGTGATCAGAGGTTGAAAAGTACTGTTTGCAGCGTACCTTTACATGGTCAAAATAATGTATTGTAGTGTACTGTAACTATTGTATATTAATGATGTGTATACTTGTATATTTTATATTTTAATTTGCAGTGCATGTACATTATATATTAATTACATAAACACTAATTACATATTATTATGTACATAATGGTATATACTTTTTTTATTAGCGCACCTGAGCTTATGCTCAATGAGCTTCTCACATCGGAGTTCGTCCGTCGTCCGTCCATTCGATGTTAACATTTTCTTAAAAAATCTTTTCAAAATCGCTTATCTCAGAGGTCTGCCATTCGGCAGATATTGTCCTAGGGATGGTAATTTCTAGATTTGTTCATGGTATCGTAAGCTAGGGAAAGTAACCTCTGCCGATGTTCATATTTTCTTCTTGAAAAATCGTCTTTTCAAAAACCGCTTATGGCAGAGGTCTGTTATTTGGCAGATATTGTCCTCAGGGTGGTCTCTTCTTCATTTGTTCATGGTATGACCATCAGAGCTAGGGCAAGTAACTTCTGCCAATGTATGTATTTTTTCTTAAAAAATCTTTTTCTCAAGACCCGCTTATCGCAGAGGTCTGTTATATTGTCCTTGGGTTGTATCTTCTAGATTTGTTCATGATATCGTTATCACAGCTAGGGGAGGTAACTTCTGCTGATGTTTGTGTTTTTCCTTAAAAAATCTTTTTCTCAAGGACCGCTTATCGCAGAGGTCTGTTATTTGGCATATATTGTCCGTGGGGTGGTTTCTTCTAGATTTGTTCATGGTGTCGCCATTGCAGCTAGGGGAAGTATCTTCTGCCAAACTGTTCTTATTTTTAGCTCACCTGAGCTTATGCTCGGTGAGCTTTTCTGATCAGAGTCCGTCCGTCCGTCCATCCATCCATCCGTCCGATGTTAACATTTTCTCAAATTATCTATTAGATTTGTTCATGGTATCGTCATCGCAGCTAGGGTAGGTAACTTCTCGCGATGGTTGTATTTTTTCCTAAAAAATCTCAAGAACCGCTTATCGCAGAGGTCTGTTATTTGGCAGATATTGTCCTTGGGGTGGTCTCTTCTAGATTTGTTCATGGTATCATCACAGGAGATAAGGGAAGTAACTTCTACCGATGTTCGTATTTTTTCTTAAAAAATCTTCTCAAGAACCGCTTATTAGGGTCTGTTATTTTGCAGAGTATCGCAATGAGTATAGTTGAGTATCTGGCCTCTTGTCTTGTTGTAGTATAATAATGGTTATTTTCCGGTCTCATTGGCCTCTTGTCTTGTTTCAGTATCATAATGGGTATTGTCGGGTCTCTTTGGCCTCTGGTCTTGTTTTGGTATTGTAATGGGTATTATCGGGTCTCTTTGGCCTCTTGTCCTGTTTCAGTATTGTAATGGGTATTGTCCGATCTCTTTGGCGTCTTGTCCTGTTTCAGTACTGTAATGGGTATTGTCGTGTCCTTTTTGCCTCTTGCCTTGTTTTAGGTTCGTAATGGGTATTATCGGGTCTCTTTGGCCTCTTGTTATCTCTTTTTTATTTCCTTTTTTTGTTTCTCTCTCTTTTTTTTCTCTCTTCCCTCCTTTTGTCTCTTTTTGAGGAGCGTTTTGAGGCCTTTTGGGCCTCTCGTTTGGACATCACAACTAATAAATTAATCCTGTTTTTTCTTTACGTATTCATGTAATTTTACTTAATTCAATTATTGAATTTCAATATATCAATTCTGTTTAGACAACTTTTCACTGGCTATTTGTGACTATGTAGGTGGTGTTTCACCCAGAGTTCCTGAATTCTACAAACCCCCTACTCGGCATGGACTATGATGAGTTTGTAAGAGGCTGTCATCTCGGTGTATTCCCGTCATACTATGAACCGTGGGGCTACACACCGGGTAGATATACATTGCCAGTTTACTATATAGCGTGTCAGAAAAATATTTGGTTTGGGATTATATCCGATTTTATCTAGACTTACTACTGTGTGATCTTCGAGCGCATAATTATTTACTTTTAACATTTAAATATTTGCGATAATGTTTTGGGGTTTCTTTTTAGCTTATTATCATGTTCAGTAGGGTGGAGTGAAAATAGGCTACTTTTTAATAGATATCTTTAATTTGGAATACTGTGAGACGCTCGTAGATGTGATAATCCCCCCAAAAATTGTCATTTTGTCCATATCTGGTCTGGTAGTCCATAGCTTCGAATAATGCCCAAATAAGGAAAAACAGTTAGAATCAAGGTGCATATTACAATATTATTTGTACTAACGATCTGCATGAGTGAACTTGTCAACTTATAAGTCTGTTGTCTCTATAATTACTGCTTCATAAGTAAACATCAATAAATAGCATCCATCATGACTGGAAAATAGAGAGTGTTCATAGTGGCCAAGTGTTTAGTTCGGCAGTAGTTTGCACAAATAGTTATATAGTATGTTTAACATTCATATCACAGACAGATCATATATACAGTATACATAACTGAATGAGCTACTGACTCATATAATATAAATATAAAAACATACAATTATGAATGCTTGACAAGCACAGAAAAATTAGACCGCATTAGATCAAGGATCATTGATTGAACATTAAACCAAAAAACAATCATCTATATCTGATTTTTTTCCAAAATAATTCAAGTCAAACCCATATTCAATTTATAGTTTGATTAAATTATTTGTAAGTTTTTTGAATATTTTAATTATTCTGAATGCACCGATCTTAGAAATCAATCATTCACATTGTTGCAGATCAGCTTCTGCGTGACTTAAATTTGTGAATTATAATAGTCTACATAAGGCTTAAGAAAATTGAACTTGCAAATTAACTTGATTTGGACATAACAACCAATAAATTCATCCTGTTTTCACTCTTTTATTTGTTAATCTTTTCATTACTTATTTATGTGGTGTTGACAAGTATTCAAATATGATGGGTTTACCCCCAATATTTTGTGCATTTCTCTCCACCTATTAATAGACCCAAATGGCTACCCCTATTACCATCACATTACCCCCCCCCCCAAAAGACATTCATGCTGATATGGTTGTTACACTGGGGCATGAACCCCCTGCATTATCCACAGTACAAAAGTGAGGCAGGGAGGGTCTTGAAGATGAGCTGAGGTTTGGATGGCCATTAACCTCTTTATGCTGGCAAGATGATGGTATCAGTCTTCTGGGATGCCAAAGGTATTACCTACATTGATTATCTGGAAAAGGGTCATACTATTCACGGTGAGTACTATGCTGACTTGAGTAGGGTGTGTGAAGCCAAAAACAAAACTCGGTGGAAAAATTAACAAAAGGTGACAGTGAACCCCGCCCCCATGTTGGTTGCTGCAATGGCCGCCGTACACAAGTGTGGATGTGGCTTTAAGCTCTGGTGATAACGTCATAAGTGCCTTACAGCATTTTTTTAATGGCTTCTATAATATGCCACGCCACTAACATCGATGTTGTATTTGAACCCCAAATGCGATCACATGGAAATATAGACCACACAATTTACATTGTTAATGGGCAACTTGGTCGGCATATAAAGTTTCAAGTTACCCATATAATTGCATGGATAAATCATCCTATAACAGTCTACCACAGTGTGTGTCTATCAAAAGATATATTTTGTAGTGTTTGGGTGTTGAATTAATCATTACAGATTGTAATTCCTGCAGTCTCGCATGAAATCTTCACGCGTTGTCTCACCGCACACCACTGCGCAATGCCTCTTGTTACAGCATTATGCCATGTTCTACCGCATGTGTATGGCAGGGATATCAAGAGAAGCCAATTGTAGGCATCGCCCCATCATCGATAACAGTCTCCAGTATTCGTGATTGGTGTTACGTCTGGTGGGTAGCTCTGTGATGCCTGTTTCCACCTCAATGATGAGCCCTTTGTAATCAACTGCTGCCTTGTTCCATTTAGATCCACAAATTTCCATGCTGATCCATGCATTTTCTCACAGAGAGCCTTTATTATTCTCCTCAATGCAAATTTTTAGATACTTGGTCATTTGTCGGTTACCATTGACCAAAGTAGGTTTTCGGGGTATGCGAAGTAGACGTTGCTTTGTATTACATGGTCCACAGGTGACAAATAATGATAGCATATAAGGAATTTGGCTTGCTCTATCTTTGCACGAAGACTTGCATTTAATACGGAACCACAAAGACGCGTTGAGTCATTTAGTATTATGATGAAAATGCATGTGTTTTCGAGGTTCTTCAATGGTTTTTCACTATGGCACAGTTGACTGCTAAGCTAATAAGTACAATTTAATCAAATTTCATTTCATAAAGCATGATCCACTGTGAGTGGTTTTAATTCTGTTTAGACTTCACAATCAAAGATTGATAGGACATGAACTGCTTTCACCACTACACATTTCGTGCAGATACTTTTTACGTGCATGGATCTACCTTGTCGACATGTGGCCATTCTCCAGAAATGGCCTGAATTGGCTTGAATGGTATTGTCTCACATTCCTGGAGTGCTTTGCCAATGGGGCTGGAAAGGTTTGTCCGTCCAGTTGTTGTACCATTAAGTTTTTGGAATAAGTACTTAAGGGGAAACTAAATCATTCGAGAGGTTGACCAATGTTTTCCTCCAGGAAATAATTACACCACCTGAAGATGCCGTATTCTGTAGTTCGCATCATGTAACATCCAGCCTGTCAAGCTCTGCAATTTCTTTCTAACATTACAGGCAAAGGCCTTTTTCAAACTATTGATTTTGCGAATTAAAAATTGAAACGCAATTTTATGTGGCCCCTTGTTTTCATAGATATTTTATATGAGTGAACTGGGCATTGTTAGTTTTTAAATCAAATTCTTAGATGGCACTAACTATATTTCCATTGACCGATAATAGCCAGGCAAATGGTTGAACTGCATCATTTGAAGTCTATCCCAATCAAAACTAGAAAAAAGGCATTATTTTTTGGTATTAAATTTTGACTTACTTTAACATATGCTAATATTTCTTATATAAAGAAATATATATATACTCGACTAACTGCTTGGGAAGCAGTTAGTCGAGTGGTAGGAACACTGGACTCGTAACTGAAAGGTTGCGGGTTCGAAACTTCCCACCAGTCGACTTTTCTGCGGTGATCCTCAGCAAGTCATTTATCCCCGATTG
>WURV02177667.1:0-13619 GCA_011762755.2 Epimenia babai
AGGGGAAGCAGTTAGTCGAGTGGTAGGAACACCGGACTCGTAATCGAAAGGTCGCGGGTTTGAAACTTCCCACCAGTCGACTTTTCTGTGGTGATCCTCAGCAAGTCATTTATCCCCGATTGCTGGAGTAAACCTGTCTCAAAAATGGGTAGATGCTCAGTATTATCCTTGGCGGGCTGATATGTGAGTATCGAAGGTATTGTATATGCGCTGAATAGCTGCCAATAACATTCCACTGTAAACCGCATCTGAGACCCTTGTTTGGCTGATACTTACGGTCTATAAATGTTGTACTTTACCTTTTTTACCTAGAAGGGATCGGCTTCACCACAGCCGAGTTTTGAAGTAATTTAATGTCATTGCACCATTGCTATAACTTTGTCATATGACAGAATATTAATTCGCAAGATATCATTCAATTAAGATATTAATTGATGTTTATTTTATTATGTCGATGTATTATTAATGTTTTTTCCAGTTCACAGAGTGAAACCTGAATTTATGGATCAATACCTCAAAGAATTGTGAGAATTTAATTTATTTCGACAATACAATTTTTCAGTATTATCAACCTCTTATTATCCAATAAAAATCTTTTTATTTCATGGTTACTACTTACTAACATCTTACTCGTATACACCATATATTACCAGTATCTTTACGAACATTACAACTGCAGGATATGTATTCTCAATGACTTCTAATTGGATGGAAATTCCCCAAAATCCCTATCAACACGATTAAACATCAATTTCACCCGATTCTTGCAATGGACTGAATGTTAATTAATACTAAAACATAATATTATTGTGAATTTCTATTGTGGTACACCTACATTTATGTATTTTTCTATGGAACTACAAAATGGCCGATACTTTCTAAGGGTTAAGGCTGAATTACATATATCTATATAAATAAAATTGTGAATATTTTAGATAAAAATATTACAGTAGAAAATACGGTAGCAATAAATAGGCTGGGCAAGTGTTATGTTCATGTGTATTCCGGGGACAAAAGATGTGGATTGTTGTATTAATCATACCTTAAAATACATTAAGTATTAATGATTAATAAAAGGTAGCCCTTTAGTGAGTAAGATAGGGATTGATAGAAGCTTCTGTATACTGCAGGCATGGGGAACCTGCGGGCCAGATCTGGCCCGTTTGCATAATAGACCATGGATCACATATTGTTTCTTAAAGATGGCCCGCGAATGTTCCAAATAGCTTTGATTTGTCTGAATTGTGAAGTTGAGTTTAGTTAAATTTAAATTTATTTGACACGGTCTGTTTAGAGATTGAAAATCACATTTTACTTCCTTTTTTCAATTTGAAAAAATTCTTTTTATCTCGCTTTTTGATGAAATCAAAACAAGAGCGTAAAATCTACTTTTAATGTTGAAAAACTTTCGTCTGAAAATGGATTTAAAAAGGGAAATTGACGTTGAAAAATGCATTTTCAATCAGGATGAGTCTGTATTTATAGCAGAGCAAGATAATGCGATATGTCTGGTTTGCAGCAGAATGTCTTTTTTGCAGAAAAGCACCATCAAAAGACATTACGTCACAAAATATTGTTTGTACAGAGACTACGTTGATGAAGAAATGGGTGCAAATTATATTAATAAAATCTTCCAATCAAGGCCCCAGGTCGTAAATGGTCCGCCTTGCTTGGTATACCGCTATGAACTAAGGTATAAAGGGCGGGGCAAGTGATGCACAGTATATATGCCTGAGGGGTGTTTAGATTTGATGGCGGTTAATGACTTTACATCATAATTTTTTTGGTTAAATTTTTAGATTAGTAGATGTCTTACGGAATTGTCGAATTTTTACGACGAATATGAAACACCGTGATTATTTTGGCTGTTTTTTTTCGTCTGCATTTACACAGCTCACTCTTTCAAAAACTGATGAAAGACAAAGAGACTGGGTCACACCTCGTAGGTAGTTTCACCGTGGAGATCGGAGACCAGGATGAAGCCAGTAGGTCCTAGCTTCATGTCATTCCCTGCGGGAAGTTTTTTTTATACGTCTTGTCTAATGTACAACACCTGGGTTGTTCTTGAGCAAAAACCCTTCCAAATTTCATCTCTTTTCTTCTTATCAGCCAGATATCATGACTTCACGTACACAGTTGTCATTTGAATTTAGGAAAGTAATAACTTAATGTATCGTATAATTGTGCAAATAACAGATTTTGTTGCATTTCTCCTTCACAAATTTGAGATTTTTTTACAAACACGAAAAGGAAGTGGGATGAGGCTATCATAATACCAGTAATTTATGAATGGCAATAAATGTCAGTTGCTTTTACGGAATTTACAATAAGCAATTCCACTTGCTATGTTGTGATATGCACGAAAATCATGCCTTATTTAACATATTTTCGTATTAACAAGTAAAGGCATGTGGGAAATCCCCCTAATAGGTGGATTTGAACTCACGAGGTCTCGCTTGAAGGGTCAAGTTTCTAACTGCTGCATCACGTGATTCATAAGCTGTAGTTGGCACGCCGATCATGAGGATTTATTGGGCAAACTGGCAATCAAAACATTCAACGTGATGTTAATGGGGGTAGCCAATGTGGTTCTTTGAGGAGCTGGAAAGAAATGCACAGAAAAAACCTATACTTCTGGTGGGACATCAGGGGTATAGGTTTTTTTCTGTGCATTTCTTACCATTTGGAATATAAGTGTTGATTATTAAATGTATGTCATTTGATATTTAATAACCGTCAGACCACCAGACCAACTCGAAATCTCATTGTCAGTCACAAAGAACAAATTAGAGAAAGTAAAATTATACAGATATCGGTAAAATGATTTGGTAGATGTGCATACATCTAACATGTTACATCTAACATTTCTTCTGGTACGTATACGTAGTTGATGGGATGTTTTATAGTTCATATTTGGGAATTCAGCGGTGGCTATCCAGCCCTGAACAATGCCAACTACATCTACCGAACTGACAAAGTGAGTGGTGAACTTTGCACCTTTACGCCTATTTTTTACTTGAATAACGTCATAAAACAAACAGTAAACCAACAGATATACAAAGGTTGATGTGCATCATTATCCCAGTTAATTGATGTGGGTAACTGTATTTTGGCATTATTTATACGATCTGCCTAGCAAGCATGAGCCCATGTCTCATAACCTAGATATCATAAATATTGTATAAGCTCACCTGACCTATTCCAATTGGACGTTATCCTTCTGTGCGATGTCAACTTTTTCTTGATTCTTTTTGAAAACTGCTTGGCACAGACATATGTTATTTGGAGGACCTCGTCCTTGGGTTGGTTTGATTTGTTTGGAGTATAGTCATCCGAATGAAGGTACGGAATTTTTACGTTTTCTCTACTCCAAAAGTCTTCTTAACATGAATTTGTCGGAGATATTTGCGGTTTGGTAAAAATGCTCCGTAGTTTGGTGTGTCATTCATATTTGTTCCGGGTTTCGCAGTCAAAACGACGGGAGAAACGGGAGGTAACTTCTTCCAATAAATTGTTGCATTCTGTGACTTCATTTTTTTTAGGATTTCATCGACTTTCGAGCCCACCGAAACCAAATGCTGCGTTCTCGTAAGAACCAGATTCTTTTGAAATTCTCATTCTGGCCAGATTTCATTCCGCGCCCGCCCAAGAACATCTACGAACTGCGTTCTTACGTCCTGAAAGTAAGACAACATTTAACAATAATAGCAATCGGTTCGTCCTCCAAAACTTTAGACTATTCTCTGATTTTTCACAAAAATGATTTAATGAATACATTATATTGATCTAATAAATTTTCTAGTAAACTAGTAAATCAAACTATGTTACACATCGAATAGTGGATTGGACATGTGCGATTGTCCGATACAGCAACATATTGACACACAGTGACTTTGTTACCTCATCTTCTAAATATCAAAACGACTGTACCATTACATTAAACGGTATCCCTTAAGCAGGTTTCGCTGCATGCGTTTCTATACATCGATTAAATCACGCTTAATATCAATTAAATTATTCAACATCATTACTAATAATGCGTTTCTTTTTCCAGCCTGGTACGATGATAGAATGGGGTAACAGCTGGTAAGTCGCTATAATACACGCATTTTGTTAGTTTTATTTAAAGAGTAGTTATTGGTGAGGCGACCCTCTGCAGCTATCCATCATTTTGCACGTGCCCAATGTTGGTCGAGACACTCGGGTTAATTTCACTTGAACAATTTTTAAATTTAAAATCGCACCTATTTTCTGCTAATTATTCACTAATCGACACTTTAATGAAAGAGCCTCGTATAGTTATGAATGTCGTTGACAATATACGTGATTATTGCCTCCAAATTCACCTACCACCGCTCGTGTAAGGGCCCGTGGTTTGCAACAACGGAACATGCGTCAGGACGCCGTTGTCGGCTTTATGTCGCATATCGGCGAACTCAACTTGATCCACCATATGTGGGGTAAGTCTCCACACGCCACCACCCCTTCACCTTGTTGATCGCCGTTCAGCGTTCTTGAGTTCTCGTTTACGTTAATCACCAACTCCGCTTTTGCATTGCCGGTTCTTATATTTGGTTTGTACGTACGATTTCATTACGCTTTGTGCAACTCATTCTCGAGTAAATTTTTGTAATTGAGCATTTCTCTTATTTGTAGTGCCCATCCGTTTCCCGTTCCATGTAACTTCTAGCCCTAGCCAGTACCCGCTATGTACGTCGATGTGTGTAGGTAGATTCTGTCATCGAGAAACATCTTTATTTATACTGTCAATAGCAACTGTTTGGCTAGACTTATATATAGTAAACCAAGTGCACTTATATCAATTTCAAAAGCTCACTTATAGCCCATACAGAAATATATTTCTTGTATAATCTTGTCTGAAATGTTTGTTAAATGACAGCAGGATGTCAGTAGCGGGGTGAATTTATAACAGCCTGACTCCTTGATATTTTGTCTTCTTTAATATCAATCCTGGAACTTATTGGACTTATACCACGTTCGGTTCTGATTTTTGCATATTGTTGGATATACTATTAAAATGAAAAGAAATTAAAGACACTACACCTAGCCACACATACACTCACGCAGCCTTTTTTGCGAGACGTGTTTTATGGATGTTGACGACACTTTTAATAGCTTTATTCTCAGTTTCTATCTACCAATTTCAGTCCTACCCTCACTGGTATATGTATTGTTGTTGTCTATCGGGTAGGGTAGTCGTACGCGCATACGATTTAACATCAATACATACACGGTACAGATCCACCTCCATGCCCTTGTCTTCGAGCTCTTTCGATCGGACTTTGTCCAACGTACGTTCGTCCAACTGTCCTATGTTATTTCCTTAACAAATTTTTCACATTCCTATTTGCCCAAATCATTGAAATTTTGATATTTTCTTTAAAAAATCTTCATAATAGTTCTTACGTGATGTAGTGGCGCCTGAAAAGGCTGCTAGTGTCTGCTCTCTGTTTTTTCCTGTTTTTGCTGTATTCATAAGTTTTGTACGTGCTCCTTTTTAGTACCATTCTCTAGATGTTATAACAGTGATTTTAGTGATATGACTCATCAAATATACTTTTTTGTTTTCGTGATATAATGTCTAATTTAATTCCATTGCTATACAATTCATATCCAGTGTTTTACTGTAACAGTATGCCAGCCATTGTATGGTACTAGCGTGACCTATTTACCAATTACTGCTGCTACTAAGTGCTAGTACTGTGAGTCATCACATGTGTTATAGATTAGGAGTAAGTCCTGTGCTAGACTTGATGCTCTGACTATAAGAATCATGATTACTACACTGCTACTAGTAGTCCTGTGTAACATATTGTCACCTCTGATCACTTATTCCCGTCATGAATTATTCAATCTAAACGCGATTAAGCTTCATGACACATCTTCCGTAATCGCCCACCTAAAGACCACTGGATTCTCTGGTCCTTTGTGGGTTCTCACACTTTCAGATCAAGATCTTTACGCTTCGGTGTTCCGCAAGGCACAACTCTGGCTACCAGTTTATTTTGATGATGCTTCCGGACTACAAAACTCCATTTTACAAATTCAACACTGCCTAGATGCGATTTCTACATGGATGTCAGCTAACAAACTTCATATCTATCCTGATAAAACTGAACTTCTGGTAGTTTCTTCTAAATCCCGTCATCGGCCTTTACCTAACATCTCAATTAATTCATGGGTACCATCGCCTGTCCATCTCACCCTGTCAGACACCTAGGTGCAGTTTTTGATTGCAATCTCACATTCCACAGTAAAATTTTGCAAATTCTAAAGTCTGATTACTATCACATCAGGACTATCAAGTCTGCCTCATCTGAAACTCTTATACACGCCTTTATTACCTCTCGCCTTGATAACTGTAATTCCCTTCTCTTCAATCTTCCATCCTATAAAATCACTCGACTCCAAAAACTCCAAAATTCAGCAGCCCGAGTCATTGCCAATACGTCCTACCGTCAGCACATTTCCCCGATACTTATCGGCCACCACTAGTTACCTGTAAAGTTTCGCATTATTTTCAAAATCCTCCTCACGCACAAATGTATCTATGGCCAATCCCTGCTTGACCTGCAAAATGCCATCACCATTTACAAACCTGTTAGATCCACCACTCTTGTTATTCCCAAAACTAAGCATGCCCATTTCGGCGACAAATCATTCTTGTTCGCTGCCCCCTCTCTTTTTAATAATCCGCCCACTCATATTCGTCTATGCACTCATTTTCAGGATTTTAAGTCAAAACTCAAAACTTACCTTTTTCAATTATCATGTAGTACTCCCTCCTAATTTGTATTGTATTTGTCGTCAACTAGTCATTGTCATTGTGATTTTATGTTAAGCTCCATTACACGGTGTCATCGACAACTAATGCGGTTTATAAATTGCTATTATGATTATTATTCTCAAATTCCTCTTGGCCCAAACCATTGCAATTTGCCGCATATTGTCCCTGGATTGGTCTTATTCAAATTTGTTCATCGTATCGCCATTTGAGTAATGTGAGGTAATTTCTATTGATGTTTGTATTTTTACTGAAAAATTCTTAAGAACTGCCTGGCACAGGTAGATATTGTCCATGAGTTGATCTTTGTTCAGGGTATTGTCATCCCAGCATTGGAAGTAATATCTATCCATGTTATCTCATTCACACAAGCGAATGGAAATTTTGGGTTTTTTTTGGTTTTCATCTCCTTTCAAGTTTTTTATTTAATATATAGATGAGTATTTTGAGACCTCTTTGCACTCTTGTTTTAATATCTGAATAAGTATTTTGAGGGCTCTTTGGCCTTTGTTTTCTTTGGTTGTATTTTTTGTTTATGATTCATTTTTCTTTGGCGCTGCTTGTTTTAAAGTTTTTTGTTTATATCCAATCATAGCATCTTTACGGTAATGCTTCGCACAAGCTCTTTCATTCAATTTTTTTATTCTCTCTTTGTTTTTAGTCGTTCTTTGTTTTTAGTCCTTTAGTTGGTCTCTTTTTGATTGTTAAGTTTCTCATTATCTGACTAAAGGTAGGTAGTTTCTGGTGGTGGTGGCTGTATTATTCGACATTTTAATCCTTTCTTTGCTTTTGTTTATGTTGTTTATTATTTATTTCTCCAATAGTCAGGTGAGGGTCATAAGGCCTCTTTGGCCTCTTGTTTGTTTTTCTTGTCTTTCATTTTTAATTTTTTTGTTTCTTTGTCTTTATATTTTTTCCAATATTCGGGTGAGTGTCATAAGGCATCTTGTAATAAAAAACTTTCCCAGTCACTTTGGGCAACCTCAATGAATGAGCATCAGGATGACATCAGCTATCCACTTCCAGTCATTCACTACGAATACACTTCACGAATGACACGCCTCAAAGCCTTTTCACTGCTTCTCACTGTAACATCATATTTTTTGCATATCACTTCTATTCATTTCAACGATATCATCATCTTATCGTTTGTGACTGTAAGGCAACGGGGCATACAGTTCCGGCAGAATATGGAGATACCAGTGACGGGGCTGTTCAGTCAAATGGGGGAGCTGTCTTCAGTGCACCATATGTGGGGTATGTGCTGCCCTGCCGTATTCTAGTTTACACACCACGAAATCTCATCTCATTGCGCGCATTTTTTATATCCTCAGATGAGTCGGACGAATATTAACGGGACCATGTAAACTTTCGATGTGTCCGTAATCATTTATTGAATTTCCAGGCGATTTTTTGCGGCTGCCAATCGTAGCATCGGCGACATCTAATTAAAAACATCATCTTACGTAGCTGTTTGAAATTAGACTAAACATAACCTTAACTTATTGGACGTACGTGGCTTCAGAAATAGAAGTATTTTATGCTGGATTGTCTTCATAATTCATGATTAATATAGATGTGACAAACCCGGACAAACCCAGACTTGTACTCGCGGGGTGGTTTTTAATGTAATTAAGATATCTGATAGTCACGCGGATTTGATTGCTGCATGTAACATCGTAACATCTACATATTGATTTAACGCACTGTACTTTTGAAAGAAACGGACCACATACATAGTTCAACACTACTAATACACTAATGCCCACACAGATCATGAATCCTGCAATATATAATCCCAATCTGATTTCTGTAATGCCACGATTATCGACAGCCTCTGACTTTAAACTTGGGGAAAAGGTGGGTCATTTTTTATTCGCACGAGTATATATACTTGCACATGACCCTAGTAATACAATAGTAAACATATTATAGGTTATAACCGGAATGTACAGACTTTAATCCCACATTGTTCACTGACCGGTTCATTCACTATACACCACACGAACAGACAAATTATTGGTATTTTTTAATGATACTTTACAGGATGCTGGTCTCTCGTCTAATGATTCAATTTACAACATTGAAAATATGCCTCGTACACTCGTACCGTTATAAATCCAAATAGATCTGCATTCTGCCCGATAATAATTAATTCGCAATTTCTACATCTTCGCATAGATTAGTCTATTTCTTAGGACACGTATTGCCGTGAATGTATACAGTCCATTATCTTTAATAATTTCCTGTAAACGTTAGCCTCTATAGTACGTTTACAACATTATAATTTAGTTTACAACAACCCTCAGACACCAGTTCCGTAGTAGCAGACCCAGCTGGTCTCTCACTTATCTTAGATACAGCGCCCGTAGTTCATTGTTTTTTTTTTTCATTTTTACATACAGAGTATTGTGTGTTGCATGAACTTACTGTCTAATCACTATTGTTGCATGCTTCACGTTTCCCAGCTCGATTTATATCCTTAATTGTCCGCTTATCTTTTATAGCAATAATATATATTTGATAATATATCAAAAATTTTGGAATTTTGGTTCTATAATTGGTCCTATTAGAATTACCGATAATTTAACTTAAAAGATACTCCACGCGATTAATTTTAATAGTGTATCATGAAATTTGATGCGTTTTAATACAGGTATGTAGGCCTTTAATTCTGAGAATTATGGTTAGTGGTATTCAATAACCTGTGGTCGGTTACTAAAAACATTTCTAGATGAGTCCATCTACCTATTTGGATTATTGCATTAGATATAGTCTACATGATATGTTATGTATATCTTACGTATGTATATTCTACATATGTTACGTATATCATACGTATATTATGTATATGCTACATACGTATGTTCTGTATATCTTAAGTATGTATATTCTACATATGTTACGTATATAATACATATATTATGTGTATGCTACATATGTATATTCTACATAGTTTATGTAGTATTACACATAATTCTGTGGGTCGCGCAGCTTACCCTGACCTGCAGACGAGAAAGGAAGCGCGAGAGGCAGCCTGGGAGAGGCCTGGCTGGGATGAGTGTGTCGCTTATACTGGTAATGTAACATAGCCCCATGCTGTTACGTTTCATAACTCATCTAGAACCTTCTATACAGTCTACTTATACTGGTAATTTAACATTGCCCCATGCTGTTATGTTTCATAAGTCACCTAGAACCTTCTGTACAGTGTACTTATACCTGTAATGTAACATTGCCCCATGCTGTTATGTTTCATAAGTCATCTAGAACCTTCTGCAGTAATTGACAGTAGAGGAGGTCACATACTCTACTAATCCGTGTTTCGTGAAAGAAAAACACATTTCTTTGTTTTCTGGAATTTTTAGAATGTTTTTTTTCTGAATTTTTGTGGAAAAACAACATGTCGGGTTTATTTTGAAAATTTGTTAATTTTGGTCTGAATAGATACACATACTGATTAAAGAGTTAGTACCATACCTTTATTAAAAAAAATTATCACAAATTAAGAGATATTTTGATGTATATAGATATATGGGTGATCCTGAAGAAGTTTTGAGTAGTATATAACAAACATATAAGTAACTGTTTGCGTGCAGAATAGAAATGCACAGGAAAAAACCTATACCCTTGATTGTGTGCAGTGTACGAGGATCTGGTACTGAGATTCTCTCCCCTTGCGTAATTCACCGTTCATCATAGCACCTGTCAGGTGTGCAGAAATTGCATTTGTTTACCTTTGCCCGTTTGCAGTTCCCTTAATCAGACAGATGCAATCGAGAATCTTAATCCCGACGCCATTTTCGCCGCTTCAGTAATCTCCCTTGAACACGCTGGAACAGCCGCTCTCCCAGTCCGTTACCAGATGGATTCCCTGAACGACCGCGACGTCACTATATTGTTTTTGACGCAGCGTAGTTGTTTATCATTACGGACCAGTGTCGAACTACACCGGGATACCGTCACAATAATGGGTGGTTACCGTTTACATATTATTGCGATGGGATTCTTATTTACGATTGGGTCCCAAAACTTGCAGCTCTGACGTGACGTTGCGTCGGTCGCGCGATTTCTCAATTACACGTTATCCAATCAGTGAGAGGAGGCTATCGAATTCATTCATAATCATGAATATTATCGTCAACACGGATAAACGCTAATACATTGACACATCGAAGTTCGTGATATATTTTTGACGGCGATTTCTAAAGGTTTGCTACGTTTCAGAGTGTGTTCGATTACTTAGTAACACAGCAGACTTGGTCATAGTTTATATCGCTACTTGAATGTTGCTATGAGATTCACTAACTAATAAATGATCTTATTATTGAGTACACATTATTCGATGCATTCAATATAATCCTGTGTATACAAGCATAAATATCGTGGTCTTGATAGTGTTAAAATACCTAATGGTACAATATGACCTTTCTATCTCAGTTCATAGAGCAGATGATGATTTGGAGGTGCTGTGTTCAAACCCCACCAAAAGCGAGATTTTTTTGTGTATTTATTGTTATTAACGGACCACTTTGGCTAACCCCTACCCGACCTCTCTTATAATACTATTAACGTGTATATGTGGAACATTGAATAGGTGGGTGGGATTTCGCTTATGACAGCGTTTAACTGTACAAAATTTTGAGGATGTTATATAAAATGGAATATAGTCTACAGAAACCTGAGATAGCCCGATGGTGATAGATTGTTTCAATTTTAAATTCATAATTGAGGATACTCAACGTACACTCAACGCGATGTGAGGTCTATATATGTCAAACTACTTCATGACGTGTGTTTTGACGTGTGTGTCTACGTGGTGTACTGTCAATTAACCAGCACCGGTTGTAAAAAATAAACACAATTCAGTCAACACCAATTAGTTACTTGTTCATAGAAATAACTGCGTCTACCCGACAACGAACGTCGGAGAGATTATTTCGAACGCACTTGTATCCTTTAATCATCGCCTCTGACAAACGAGTTTACAGGTGCCACGTCGCTGAGAGCAGTAGAGCGGGAGTGTAATATTGTAAAGCGGGTTGTGTTTTTAATATGTGGTTGGTAAAAGTAAAAAATTCCTCGTGCAAAAACCGTGATTGAAAAAATTAAACCAATATGGCGAGCCATACATATTCATGGCAATACGCGTCTTCTGAAACAGTGGTGATTTTGCGTTTGTGTTTTTCACAATCATTGTTATAGTAGGGGGATTATAAGTACTCGGATTTATGCAAATCCAAAGCGGATATGACGTAGCGGGCGTCGCCTCAGGGCCACATTTTGCAGACAGTTTTCGTTAATTAGGCCGCACGCTACACTTTGGAAACGCCGCCTCTTGCTTCATTTCGATATCCAGTGTTTGTGATGTATTCACGATGCCCGATTACAAAGTTCAAGGGTTTTTTGTAAGTTACGTATTTGTTATGCTCATAGTATTCGAATCGTTGCCAGTGATAATGCCAAAGACAACAATGTTACTTATCTTTGTACGTGTATATTTACCTTTTGGTTTTGGCAATACATCAAATTCCCAACCCACGGAATTGTCGGCCTGTACGGCATATACATTGATTTATTGCATTATAGACATCTTAATGAATGACACTCGTACAAAGGTTGGTGTCTTTATTCATAAGATATCTAGTACATCAAACGGAATTATAATAAAGGGCATAGGCGACGAAATGCGATTGTGGTGGTTTGAGAACAAAATATACAATAATTTGGCTGTAAAGTTGTATCCTTATCCAAAATTGGACCGAGTTCGCGACGGACGGACGGTAGCGAGCCAGCCTTACTCGGTCAGAGTGACCAGCGTCGAACGCCGTTCAATTGAAACGCCAAGGTGTGGCTATGGGAATTTATTATCAAGTTATGTCATGTCTTCGTTTGAAAAGTTAATATAATAAAGTTCCTTTTTTACACCGACAAAATTTTGAGCTTAATTTTAATAGTTCACCTGAGAAATAAGCTATCTGTACGGTAACACTGAGTAACACTAACCCTATTTGATAAGAGACGAGTAATTTGGTTGGCTGATTATCCAGGTAATCGTGTAGGCCATTCTTAACCCTTTACAAATCCATCCTATGAGGTTAAAACGTCTAACTAATAGTTATAGGGGGTCGGGGGAGTCGCAGTAGTGAAAATGCTACCGAGTCTGGCTAGACAGCTGACCAATGTCGGCTGGCTCCAAACGCGATCGAAAGATAACATAATTATATCCCACACTGCGCTCGGTCTGATATTTGATGATTATCGACAAGCGCTGTAGTGTACAGACCACCCAGAGAGTACGCACAGTCGCATTGTACCCTGACCCACGTGGGCAGACAAGGTCTCGTGAGTTTTTGCCAGAAAAACGCCACTGCTGGTATATTGGCTGGAGTTGAAATCAAGAGCCTTCTGAATTTAAGTCTTACGATCTTACCACGAGAGATAACTGCCCCCGCCCCGTTGGGGCGACTAACGCCACGAATATGTATTTAATCGATTCTACATTATCTTGCCGATTATCAAATATACGTATTCATGTAGTTACACGTAATTGTTTACTTACATATTCCAGTTAAGTAAATTCACACACGAAATTTGTTACACAACAGTTTTTGCGTGATGCCGGGCGTTAAAGATACTGATAATAACAGCAATAGATTATTGAGATTTCTTACAAGATTCCTGCTCAAAATTCGTCTCATTAGTCACCCATCGTGTAGATTCTTTCGGCTGCGCATTATCGCATGTAAGCTCAGTCGATATCATTGTATAGTATCAAGTCATCACCTGACAGATAAGGTAAGAGTGAATAGCC